>JAOUQT010074804.1:0-10184 GCA_025769995.1 Xyliphius kryptos
ACCCACTATCCGGGGCAATTTTGGACAATTTTGGAAAATTGGACTGTAGGAGGAAACCAGAGGACTTGGAGGAAACGCACACGGACGTGGGAGACCATGTAAACTCTGCCCAGATTGGGACTTGAACCGGGAATCCCCAGTGCTGAGAGGCAAACATGCTAACCACGAAGCCACCGTGCCGCCCCTGACCCTTACATGTGTTATCTAATCTATTATAAGACATCTTAAGATTTGATAAGTGAAATACATAGTGCATTTAATAAAAGATTTAACTTTGGGGTTTTCCCCGAGTATCTACAGATCTGAATCTTGGTTCCTCCATTCCTATGATGTGCTAGAAAACATTAACTGCTTCTCACTTTTCTAAATTTGCTTGCTTGTTAGATATTACCATCAAACCTCGAAGACCTCTCCATTTTTAAAGAGTACCTATAAGGCTGAAACGTTGCACCGTGATTACCTACCATGTCCCTGCAAAAACTAATTATCTCTTTCCTATGCTCAATTGTTTGTTTGCTATCGCCATTGAACACTGGATGGATTTGGGTCTTTGCAAGTACCTACAGTATAAAGCTGAAATTTGCCTCCATAATTTCTTATTGTGTCATTATAAAACCTACTGATAAATTCACGTTAGAAAGCAACTGCGTGGACACTGTGGTTACGAGATTTAATTGCCACAAACAACACTCAAACAATTAAAATGTATAACCTCCAAAGGCATCACTCCTTGAAAAAAATTGCCTTTTAACCTTTACTTTATCAAGTTTTCCACAGCATGGGTATTCCACTAGTGTATATACATACATATATACTGCTCAAAAAAATAAAGGGAACACTTAACACAAAGTAACTCCACGTTAACCACACTTCTGTGAAACCAACTTGTCTTGTGTAGCCTTTAGGACACTAAATAAAACAGTTCATAGCCACAGTACCACATCAGTTGTCATAATGTTGTCACACACTGCTCTGCACCATTGGGAACCTTTTAATTTTGGCACATGCAGAACAACATAATTTTGTTTTTGTAACATGCTACATGTTATGAAAATGACAATAAACAAGGGACAAGGTTTTATTTGACAATTATGCTGGCTATTTAAAACATTATAATATTGTAGGGAATCTACTACTCTATAGTAAGATAAATTAGGTAATGCACTGGCTCAAATGTACAGAAAAATGTGAGCTTACAACCCTTATAACTGTCATTTTAAATTAACTGAACACACACCAGTGGACATCAGTGATCAGACAGTTTATGACAACTTTCTGGCTGTCATCCAGGCTGTCCAGTTTTTCCAGAATACACCCCGACCCTACAGCCAGGCATGTGTACAGCCATTTTTGATGGCAGGTGCTCAATTAAAAAAAAAGCATCCATTGGCAAAATTATTCTTAAAAAAAAAAAGAATATGATATTTAACTCAGGTATTTAATTTGTTAACAAGACCAATACACATCCAATTGTTAGACAAATAATATAAAAAACAAACATTTTCATTCTGATGCTGTGGGTCAGAGAAGACGTATGTAGCAGCCGTTTGGCCTGGCACTTAGCACCGCATAATTGTTAACTGGAAAAGAATTAGGGAGGGGCAAGGCAGGAGCTGCAAACCAGATTGGGGCAGAATTCTTAAAGGACTCAAAAAATGCCCATTAAATATGAAAACCCTTTTAATTTTTAAATATTGATGAATGAAAAAAGGTGCTTGAGTCTGCCCAGAACTTACATTACTGCTCTTCAATATTAGTGATGCTTGCATAGCCTAGTACCATTAGAATATAGAAACATAAAGTTTCAAATGTTCACACTGCATTGCCACTGAAATGGAAGATCGTTAGAACTGAAGGAATACTTTCTTTTAAGGTATATGTTGGTCCCAGACCAAGAAAAAAGAACCGTAGACTTGGGTTTGATAAATAATGGCTTATATCGTATTCAACACATAGATAATAGAGGGCAATAAAATATACCACACCCTAAAATATTGCCAAATCTGCCTTTCAGCAGATATTAAAAGCTAATTAAATATGTTAATATGAAAGGAACTTCGACCGTGCAAAAATATGCAGTTAAATTATAACTATTATTATGCAACTTTGAGAAATAGACTATTTCTTAAAAACACTTGGGCTCTACGATCTAAGGAAGACAGTGTGTAGTGAATCGACACCAGAATCGATTCGTTAACTGAAATAGAGGTTCTTTTTCGCGCTAAATTCACGTGCGTTGTTACGGTTTCTGGGCAAAAACGGTAAGCAACCAATTAGGGTTCGCGCCTTGATGTTTTGTCCAATAACGTGTCGACTTTCGTCAACATTTTAACCAATCAACATCAAGCATTTCTGAGGCGAACGGTCACAAGGGAGTAGCAACGAGATTGCAATTCAAGTGTGACAGTTGCGTTTGTCGTGACGTGAAACGTGACGAGTTTTTTTTCCTGAAGCAGGTAAGGAGCGATTTAAAAGTTTTAAAACCTTTTAAACTAAGGTTTGAAAAAAAAAAAAAAACTAAGAGTCAGTCTGAGGTACTACTAAGGACGATTAGTCTATTTTAAGTTAGCTGGTTTAATGACTTATTTACAAAAATCTTTAAAGACACAACTAGCTGACTGACTCCATATTCGTTTAGTATCAGAGACTCTCACTGCTTATTTCTTCATTTCATTATACTCTTGGCCCAAAGGTAGCTATTCAAGTGCGTTTGGGGAAAATGTTAATATTATTAAAAATAAGTAATTATAAAAATAAGTAATGCTGAGAGTAGAAGCTGAATATGTGTCCTTAAAATTATGTATCAATAGCAGCCATTAAATACCAGACAGATGCTCTAGCCACATTTTAGTTAAAACCTCTCTTTAACAGGTGGTTACAAGAACAAAATGGAACAATCAGATTCTGAACTGGACAGGTAACTTCTGTGATATTTCTGTTTTCTGCTTATGTAACTTGGTTTGTACAATTAAAGAATTGTATGTGTGTAGTTTAAGTCCTGAGGAGCCAGATAACTATTCTGATAGTGACTTTGAGCCCAACATGAAGACTTCGAAAAGAAAGCAGGCATCATCTCTGGGTACAATTGTAAGTATGTGCATTCAGCTTGTGTATTGAAAGTAATTGCAAATTATTTATATATAGTTCTTTATATCTAAATATATATTTTCATTAATATGATATTTTTATTTATATAAACATTTTTATGTTTTTCTTTTGGAATATACAGCATATAAAGTTGTGTAAAAAAACAAGCCAGCCTGTTAATTTTCAAATACCAAAGAAATGTAGCTGATTTTCAAAAAATAATAATTATAATATATAAATACACTACCTGGCCAAAAAAAGTCACCACATGGATTTACCTGAGCAAATAGGAGCCTTCTATTGGATAAATAAATTTAGCAGCACTAAGTTTTTTTTTTTTTGTTTGTTTGTTTTATTTTTTGTGTTGAAAAAACCCCTGAACCTGTCCAATTCCAGTCTTGCTGAAGCATTCCAGGATGCATTTTTTTTAAATTATTTTTTTTTATATATATTTATACATTTTAAGAAATATTTTTCTATTTTTTATCAATAATAGTGAAAAATCATCAGAAGTTGAGCTTTTTAGAAAATATTCATCAGCATGATCAAAAACATGCTCTTAAGCAATTACTCGCATAAAGAACTGCCAGACAGAAACTTTTTCTTTTTTCAGCTTCTTCCTTTTTAGGGGTCGCCACACAGCAAGTCACTCTTTTCACCGTACCCTGTCCTTTGCATCTTTTACTCTAAACCCCAACTCTCTGCATATACTCCTTAACCACATCCATGTATCTCTTCTTTGACCGTCCTCTCTGTCTCTTGCCTGGGAGCTCCATCTCATACATCCTCCTACTAATATTGTCACTGTCTCTCCTCTGCACACGCACAAATGAAACCGAAAGTAAAAAAGTATTTACTAAAAAAAGCTTCAAGTGCTCTTTTTAAAAACCAGACCCTGGTACACCCCTATATACAGACATGTGTTTTCTTGAATTAGTATTTTTTTCAGGCAATAAGGTGGATTAAAATGCATGTTAAAGCATGTGCAAATACATGTACTTTACATCTTATTAGGTGCTACCTCTTACTCACACATTTTCTCTAACAATGAAAATTTCTCTCAGTCTCCAAAGAGGCACAGAAGGCAGGAAGGAAGCAGCTCCAGCTCTTCAATCACAGACATTCCTAGCATTCCTGTCACGGCTACGCAGCCTGATCAGCCTGACAAAGCGGGAGCAGAGAGGAGGACAACAGGGAGTATGTATGAGGCTGTGAGAGCTGGATCCTCTGCACTGGTGGTGAGAAGGGGAACATGCTAAAGTAGTGGTGCATTTTAAGTTTTCACACTATAAGCACAATGAAATGTACTGTAACTCAACATGCTGTTCAGGGAGTGATAAAACCCGACTAAACTGTCATGTTGTATAAAAACATTTTTTAATATATGTGCAGCACGCTGCTGTGTTAGTCAAATTATTCTCAGTGGTGTGGTGTTATTTTAAGTATAAAATGAATGAGAATTTGTAGCACAGACATGTAAAAGTTGATGTGATTGAGCACAGAAGTAAGACTCTTCAGGTTGGTTGCCGAAGGCTTGCTTTAGAGTTTATATATTTATAATAAGAGGAATGGGGTATACTAAATATGGGCACACACTATACACACACAAGGTGTATTTATGTATTTGGACTGTAGGAGAGCAAACTCAAGCGTGTATGTATATGTGTATTTTTTTTATATATACAGTGGGTGAAATAAGTATTGAACATTTTTCTCAGTAAGTATATTTCTAGAGGTGCTATTGACATACAAACAACTTACATACAAAGAAATCAAACCATAGATGTCCAGAAATTATATTATGTGGAATGGCACAGGGAAAAAGTATTGAACACGCTTACTGAAATGTATTTAATACTTTGTACAAAAGCCTTTGTTGGCAATGACAGCTTTAAGACGCCTCCTGTATAGAGAAACTAGTTCTTGCTCAGGTGTGATTTTGGCCCTTTCTTCCACACAAACAGTCTTTAAATCTTGAAGGTTTCATGGGCCTCTTCTATGTTTTTGGGGTGATGTGCAGTGCCATTTGACCTCCAAACATGATGTGTATAATGGCATCCAATGAGTTCAATTTTGGTCTCTTCTTACCAGACTATTCTCCCAGTATTTCACAGGCTTGTCTAAATGTTGTGCAGCAAACTTTAAACGTGCTTCTACATGCTTTTTCTTCAGCAATGGAGTCTTACGTGGTGAGCGTGCATACAGGCAATAGTGGTTGAGTGCATTACTTATGGTTTTCTTTGAAACAGTTGTACCTGCTAATTGCAGGTCTTCCTGAAACTCTCCACAAGTGGTCCTTGACTCCTGGACAACTCTTCTGATAATTCTTTTCACTTCTCTGTCAGAAATCTTGTGAGGAGCACCTGTCGTGGTCAGTTTATGGTGAAATGATGTTCTTTCCACTTCCGGATTATGGCCCTAACAGTGCTCTCTGGAACATTCAGAAGTTTAGAAATCCTTCTGTAACCAATGCCATCATTATGGTTTGCAACAATATGGAGCTCTTTACTTTTACCCATCATGAGATGTTTCTTGGGTGATATCTGGCCATCATTTGGGACTGAACCAGCTGATATTTATTAGCACTAACAAGGGGCAGGATTGCCTACTAATTACTAAGACAGTTCAGCTGGTGTCTTGGCTTTCCATGCCTTTTTGCACCTCCCTTTCTTCACGTGTTCAATACATTTTCCCTGTGCCATTCCACATAATTTAATTTCTGGACATCTAAGGTTTGACTTCTTTGTATGTATGGATTACATGGTTTGTTACCGACATCTGGTGAAAATTTCATGTCGATAGCACCTCTAGAAATATATTTACTGAGAAGAATGGTGACGTGTTCAATACTTATTTCACCTGCTGTAAATACAAAAGTGGGTTAAATCAAAAGCAGAGGAGTGTAAATAAATCATTGTTGCTTACCAAAACTGCATCAGCTACCTCTTCATTTAGGTCAATATTTGCTGGGTTTAGTGTTTGAAAAGCCCGGGTCTTACAGATCTGGACCAGAACCCTACCAATACAGGCACACATACACACACCTATTTATCACTTACACCCTATATAATATAAATACATCGGGTGAAGCCTACGACAAAGTAAAATTACACTGTGTTCCAAATTATTATTCAACCTTTCAATTGTACTCGAATAGTTGATGCCTGGAAAATTAAATGATTGCAATTCATATATGTAATTTTGTAAAATCTGAGAAAATATTATTTGCATAATAATTTGTAACACAGTGTAAGCAGAATTTAAAATAAGGTGCCAAGGTGTGCACTAGTCTTTATTCATGCTATCAGAAGCAGTACCTGAGCAGTGTTTGCAGTCGTGGCGTACTGTTATGAAAGATGTCTCTATACTTGGCTACTAAACACAAGCCATACTGTAGGAAGCCATGCAAAGAATCTCCAAGCTCTTGTTTCTATAAAACAATGACGATACACATTCAAAACACACAAAACAGCACCATTACAACGATATACTTTACTGTATGTTGAGGTGATCTTTCAAATATAAACATAGAATTAAAATTCTATTTCAAAGAACTCACTGTAATAACTAAAAGTGTTTTAAGTTAAAGCAAGCTAATTACCTATGTATTCAGAAACGTTACCAGCCCACCTCTGTACCAGCCTCACAAACATCAAATTTTTTATAAAACGGGTAGTTCCGGTCCTTAAGTCTGATTGGCTGAGCTGCTTGTCTAGCTGTGACATTCACAATAACCCACACCTCTGACTGCTTCACATTTGTATAAATGAACGAATGAGATTATATATTAGTAAAGATTCTCTCTAACCTGCTGGAATGAAAGCTCTTGCTTGCCCCAGTGGTACTCAATACTCGTCAGTTGCTTAAACAACACTGTTGAGTCAACCTCCAAGCTTTGATAGAGCTTACTGTAGGCCACCCACTTCCTGCACAGACACACAAATACCAAAACTAATCAGATGGTTTCATCAATATGCAGTAAAAAACATAGTCATAACATTTATTTAAATATCAAGTAACTTCTTTATATGTTTAAGTCCTACATAATAAAATTGTAAGGTAAAGAGCATGAACATAGCATAATGTAGAAAAAGAAAAAAAAAAGAAGTATTTTTCTCCCACAGTGGGAATACATAAATGTTTAATGAATTAATTAAATGATGAATATATTATACAGTTTATTATTGTATTTTTTTGTTATTGTATTTTTGATATATTGAATTTTTCTAACATTGGGAAGGGAAAATATAGTGTAGATTACATACTACATCTGAAGAAAAAAGTATTAAACCATTATTTTACCCTTTTCACAATTTATTGCATTTTAGAGATTTGTTAGTTTCATATAAAACAAATAGTTTCAGTCCTTAAATCTGACTGGCTGAGCCATTTGTCCAGCCGGGATATAATTGACAATCATGCACAACTCTGAGCGCTTCATGTTCGTATCAGTACAATTATTTTCCTGATTTTTTTATTTTTATTTATTTTTATAAACTGCGTTCTGTAATTTGGCCACTAGATGGTAGAAACCTGAAATCTGTTACTCAGCGTTCATTTTAAAAAACTAACTAGATGACACAGCGGAAGACAAGTTTATTAACGATTTTACTTTACGTTTTTTTTTGTTACAATGTGTTTGTAAGCGTTTTATAAAAGCAATAAGACATTCAAGGTTGTGCATCATTGTGAATAAATCACGGGAAAAAAGCGTAACTGTACTCTGCTTCACATCGTGCCCAACACCTCTTTCCCGTGTTTTATTCACAATAATGCCATGCCCTCTCATACTATATTGCTTTATTATATGATTAAAAAAAATAAAAAGCATCAGTACAAGAACAGCAAAAATGAAAAAACTTAAGTAGTTTTAGGTCTTGTGTATCTGTTGTTTAAAGTGCCACACATCCTGGATCTCCAGAGTACACCATAGCCTTAGTCAAGAGTGGGAAAAGAGAATGGCCTTGACACAATGGGCAGCACTTTAATGGGTTACTGCCGTTGCTCCATGTCAATAACTCGATAATGAATACAGCTACTTTAAAATGAGCACACCATCATTTTTCTGTTGAATCCAAAATGGCGGCTTTGCAGATGACCTTCATGGGCGTCATCCGGCCTCAAATGTGCCCCCCCACCCCCATGTACTAATATGCCACAAACAGTAAGCTGATTTCAGCACCCACTTCCATTTCTTCATGGTGTATCCATACCTATGGCCCACCCTGTGCTACATTACAGTATCTTTGTTGAACTGCAATACACTGTCAAATTAAAACTGATTAAACTCCTTCTAGTTAAAAGATATGCCTACAGTTTTATATTAAAGCTACAAATAGGAGTCTGCTTAACTTGTAGTGATCTAGGACTATCATGTGTAAACATAGTTTGTGACTGTGGTAGGATCACCGTGGCGTGAGAGAGAAGCAGTCGTTAATTACGAGTAATTATTGCACCTGACACGGCTTTGCCAAAGAAACTTGTGCGCCCTTTCAAACTGGGAGCAGTGCAAGCAGAGAGGGAGGGAGACCAGAATCTTCGATCCAGTCTCCAAAGATCCAATCTCCTGATGTCATTTCTCCAGGTCGTGGTCGGTCTCTCTCCCTGTGACATGTGCATTAATTACCGTAATAAAAGTCCATTTTCCAAGGCTTCGCCTTCTCCCCAATGCCACAGCGATCCTACTACAGTAAATTTTGAAGTTCAACACTCACGCCATGTCTTGCAGGTAAGAAGAAATATCATTCTGGGTGGCGTAGTACTCCAGGAGCGAAGTGCCCTCGCCACAAAGTTCGCCCTTCCATGGTTTGCCATCCTGGTGGAAGACAAGAAGAATTGAAATGAAATAAAGAGAAATATGTGTAGGGTGTTTTGTAAACTTGTAAGTAAACAAAAATATTTTTTAAAGAAATAAAATTAATATTTTTGACATTTAATGTAAATGCATATAACAAATCAACAGTGATATTAACAATTTAATGTAATGCCACTAATAAAACTATCAATTTCTTAAAGCTTTTTGATTTCTAAATTTAAAGTCTGCATAAATTTGGTAATGTTTGAGTAAAATGTTGAGTTTCTTTTTGTCTTATTTTTTATTTTTTTAAGTTATTAAGAACCATGAATACAGTGTTCATAATGCATTGTAGGTGCCTTCATAAAGTCTTATAATGTATTCATGTGTTAAATGCTTTATAACATTTGTCATAAGCCTTCATTAATGTACATACTGATCATAATCATAGTCATGAATTGTGAGCAATTTGACATAAGGTTTTATAACTCAAAGTGACATAATGCATCATACCATAAACATATTTAAACTTTAGGTTTTTTGGCTGTGTCGATATTCTTACTGAAAACAAGATAATTACACTTTACCTAAAGTCTGTAAGGAGCATTTATAAGTCATTACGTACTACTATGTATGTCGCCCCTGTTAAAGAGAGAATGAATGCCAACACTTTACTCTATTCCTGTAAAGAGAGCTTATAAGCGTTTAAAAACAGATATGAGTGCTTATAAAGTCATTTTCAGAAAAAGTACTCATTAAACACAAGTATTATAAGGTTTTATGTCACTGGTCTCTACAACAAGTTAATTAACAGTTAAAATATAAAATTTAACACATTATGTCATTGTGTTATAAAGCCATATGTCACGTTCTTATAATTTTATGAGTGTGGTTATGTACATCTATGGACATTAACAAAAGCTTATAAGAAGTATTATAAAGCATTATCAATATGTTATAAAGATTAATAAATGTGTTAATAATGCATTATGTGAACTGGATTTAAATAAAGTGTTAGAGAACCATTTTTGTTTAAAAAGCACTAACATTTTTAATGGTGTTAGAATAATAATACACTGCTCAAATAATTAAAGGGAACACTAAAATCCTAGATCTCAATGAATAAAATATTTAAGTTGAAAATCTTTATTTAGTTGATAGTGGAATGCACTGAGAACAAAACACATAAAAATAATCCAAATGTAATACAAAATTATTATCCCATCGAGGTCTGGATTTGGAATAATACTCAAAATCAAAGTGGAAAATCAAATGACAGGCTGATCCAACTTCAGTGGAAATT
>JAOUQT010074815.1:0-10184 GCA_025769995.1 Xyliphius kryptos
AGCAATGAGGGTTAAGGGTCTTGCTCAAGGACCCACATTGGTAACTTCAGTGGAGCTGGGATTTGAACCCCCAACCATTTGATTGATAGTCCAACACCCTAACCACTGAGCTACCACTCCTTCGATTTAGTATCATGT
This sequence comes from Xyliphius kryptos, assembly GCA_025769995.1. Lineage (NCBI taxonomy): Eukaryota > Metazoa > Chordata > Actinopteri > Siluriformes > Aspredinidae > Xyliphius > Xyliphius kryptos. Next base: position 139 of record JAOUQT010074815.1, read on the forward strand.
ACGAAATCAGATATACAGTTCTGTGGGTTTCATTAATAACAGAACTAATGGAGCCGTTGTAGATTTAGTATCTCAGTAAAGTATATTGCAGCATTCACCACATTCTCATACTGCAGCACTCCATGTTCCTATTCTACCAAAATCACAGCTCTGTCGAGTCACGATGCAGGCTCTGAATGACTTCCAAGACGTAACAGTGCTGCCAGAATTTCACAGTAACCCTGTCGAGGGGACGTCATGTAAAACACAGGGCCTGCTAATAATCTCAGTGCATAAAAACTGAGCACACATGGTGACCTAAACGAGACATCATAACTTTTACACTGAAATTAAAGGAGGAGGTTTTTACATCTATGTAAAATTATGTCGTTATTTTAATGAAAAGTATAACACACTGTTGGAAGGCAACAGCTCACTAATCCAATGCAAACTGTGAGGGTGAGTGAAGAGGGTAGTAATAATCACTTCTATCTTACAGGATATTTACATTTCAAATGATGTTTTTATAAGTTGAGATCGCCGGCTTTAAAATTAGGGCAGCAGTCGTTCTCTTTAATAAAAAAATTCAAATAGTTTGAAATAAAAAGAAAAAAAATTCAAGAGTCAAACCGCACCAGGGGAAACATGGTGGCTTGGTGATTAGCACATTCGCCTCTCAGCGCTGGGAATTTCCAGTTCGAATCCCAATCTGGGTGTTTCCATGTTCCCCCGTGTCTGCGTGGGATTCCTCCGGGTTCTCCGGTTTCCCCCCACAGTTCAAAAACATGGATTCCAGGAAAATTGAATGCTCTAAATTGCCCTGTATAGTTTCTGTGGCTGTGTGAGTAAGCGAGTGTGTACCCAGGATTGGCACTCTGTTCTCCCCTGGATGGGCATGGGGAACCCCACCGCGCCCCTCATAAAGGAATAAGCGGAAGATGAATGAATGGATGAATGAAACTGAAGGTTCTTAAAGGGAATGGAATGTGACACACGGATTGGTTTATTTGCATAAGACACCCAAAACCCACCCATAAATTACTTCATACTGGTAGCAGTGTCACATTGGCACACCCTTAATCAAGCTTCTTGATTGTTGTAAAGACTATATAAACCCCACAGAGTTCTGAAGAGTATGTTAAATTACGTAATAGAAGCAAAAGTGTGGATATGGATACCAAAGAGAGACACACACACACACACACACACACACACATATACACTTTCAACATCAAATTTTTTTAAAAACAGATAATTCCGGCCCCTGAATCTGATTGGCTGGACTGTTTGACCAGCTATGACATTATAAACAATAATACACACCTCTGAGTACTTTACATTTGTATTATTGTGATATTCTATACATTATTTCAAATCCTAAATACCGTTTAATGGAAACACAGATTAATATCGCATTACTCAGCAATAAATCTTCCCTTTAAAAACTGGATTAGACCAGTTTATTCAAATAATTTGCTTTCTATAAACCCATATATGATTTAAACTTAGTTTTTTTTATGCTAAGTGTTTGTAACTGTTTTTAAAAGCAATAAGGCACTCAAGGTTGTGCATTATTGTGAATAAATCATGGAAAAGAGGTGTAACTGTAACTCTGATTTGCACCGTGCCTGATGACACCTCTTTCCTGTGATTTATTCACAATAATGCACAACCTCAAGTTTTTTTCCCCCCCCAGCATGTTTTAATATAAAACCCGCACCCCGGTTGTTTAAATGTGTTACATTAACTAATCTCAGCAAATTGTGTGCAGCTCTGCTCCTAATGTGCTGCAACTTACATGGCTTTAGTTGACTTGCATTTATGTATTCAGGCATATTCCTAAAGTACATTAACACAATCCGAAAAAAGAGAAACTGCATCAGATCCATTATGTAGTTTATATTCAATTTTGAAAACTTCATGCGGCATTTAGATGCTGACAGATGCTGGGAGCCCTCTAACCTTCTGACTGAGTGTTTTAAGTTTCAGCCCCTTAAAGTTGTTCAGCTCAAATTAGTGTGCAGTGCTTTAAGGTTGTTCTGTGATAAATTCAGTCTGGTACTCAATTATGGTGTCAACTTTTCAAACTAATTGTTCTTTTCCTTCAAGATTGCATCACCTGTTGCAACCTCCTCATCCGCAGTCTGCCAGGATGCTACAGAAAATACACTGGAGAGATTTCAGCAGTAAGGACCTGAGACATTTTTCACTTCAACTCAAAACTCCAATGATGTATTTTGTATATATGCATGCATGCGTGTGTGTGTGTGTGTGTGTGTGTGTGAAAAAGTAAGTGTGTGAGAGACAGACAAATAAAAAAAGTTTTTGTTTTATATCTTGTGCAACATGGAACAGCAGATGTTTGCCCTGAATTTCCTCCAGATAGACACCTCAGTGAGTCAGTCAGTGAGTCAGCAAGTGAGAGTTAGTAAGAAAATAGGTGAGTGAGTCAGTAAGCAAGCGAGTCAGTGAGCAAACGATTCAGTGAACGAGTCAGTCAATCGGTGAATGAGTCAGTGAGTGAGTGAGTCAGTCAGTAAAAGAGTGAGTCAGTCGGTGAATGAGTGAGTGAGTGAGTGAGTCAGGCGTTGAGTGAGTGAGTCAGTCGGTGAGTGTCAGTCAGTCAGGCGATGAGTGAGTGAGTGAGTTAGTCAGTTAGTCGGTGAGGGAGTGAGTTGGTTGGTGAGGGAGTGAGTCGGTCGGAGAGGGAGTGAGTCGGTAAGGGAGTCAGTGAGCAAACGAGTCAGTCAATCAGTGAAATAGGCAATCAGAGAGAAAGATTCAGAGAGTGAATTAGTGTCAGTGAGTGAGTCAGTCGGTCGGTAAGTGAGTGAGTCAGTCAGTCGGTGAGTGTGTGAGTGAGTGAGTGAGTGAGTCAGTCAGTTAGTCGGTGAGTGAGTGAGTCGGTCGGTGAGAGAGTCAGTGAGTGAGTCAGTGAGCAAACGAGTCAGTGAATCAGTAAAATAGGCAATCAGAGAGAAAGATTCAGAGAGTGAATTAGTGTCAGTGAGTGAATCAGTTGGTTGGTGGGTGAGTGAGTGAGTGAGTGAGTGAGTGAGTCAGTCGGTCGGTGAGTGAGTGAGTGAGTCGGTCGGTCGGTCAGTGAGTGAGTGAGTGAGTGAGTCGGTCGGTCGGTGAGTGAGTGAGTGAGTGAGTGAGTGAGTGGGTAAGCGAGTGGGTGAGTGAGTCAGTCTTTATTTATTTATCCATCACAGACCCATACCTGACACCGGTATCAGCTCATGTGGTTTGAGTGATGTGTTGTTGAAAACACACATCAGGCTTTTTAATAATTAGCGAGATTTGCATATTTTAGCTGCAATTTACAAATTAATTCCATGCCGACACAGTACTGTGTTGGTAAACTGATTGCATGCTTCAGTGATGAACCCACGTTCACCCACCCACTCTCTTCAGAAGGTGATTATACCCTAGATTATGCAGTAGGTAGAATTACAATAGAACCATGGCATGCAATGCAGTCTGTTATAAGCATGTAGCAACGACATCCGTGTATTTCAGAAGAACCAACAACTGTTACAGATTTCCAAGTCTGAGCTGTGAAGCTTTATGATAATGATCTGCATTCAGATGGGATGCAGCACGTTAACATTGTATCTTGGCCTTAACGAGATTTTCACACTGCCTATTCAATTATTCACTAACTTACATTTCATGTTAAGCATACCTCTACCAAAACCTGAATTAATAAAAATTTAATATCTGAAGCTACGTTATTTATTCCCGATGAAGAGACCGACGTTTGGATATCGTGCAGGTCACCATCTAGTTGTTCTTTCAGGACAAAGGCCAATCTGAGGGCTATTGCCTGACAGTTGTATACAGAGAGAAATGCAGCTATCCCTCATGACCTTCTCAGCATGACTTCTGGCAGCAGGGCACGGCTAAGCGCTTTTGTCAGTGTTGTAAATGAGAGGATCAGGACTTCCTTCACTGTGCCAGTTTCCATGGCAGTGGTAGTCGAGAAGGAAAAAAGGAGGCTCTCCTCCTTCAATACACTATACAGCTTGTTTCTGCCAAACCCCTGCTGTACACTGTGAATTGCAAACAGCATCTTTAACAGCTCAGCAACCAACTGACAAAGTCGACAACACTGTCTCTCAGTCATGAATCAGCCCGCTGGGAAAGTGGCGTCCTGCTGAGGGGTTTTCAGGTCCGATTTGAATTGGATATGGGACGAATGTATCAAGTCATCAGTGTGGAAGGATTCTTAAGTTCCTAAGATTCGGGGGACTATAGTGATCAAGAGGCTCCTTACCCACAACAAACCAATGACATCTTATCTGAGGAAGTGCTCTTAAGACGGAGTATTAAGGGAGTTTGGTACAATTTGCAAGTGCATCTGTCAGGCTGAGACGTCCTGTTAAACATGGCCTACATGCAGTGTCTCTACAAAACCATTTTACAACCATGTTAGTCACATATTTCATATATTCTACATGTAGACAAATCAAAGACAACTACAGCGGTGAGCATTTCCCAAAAAATATGAAGAATGTGACCGCATCTTGACCGTAGAAGACATTATGGGCTCTGAGTGGTTGCTAAGGGGTTCTAGGTGGTTGGTATATAGTTGTTTCAAGGTGGTTTCAAGTCGGTTAAGGAATTCTAGGTGGTTGCTAAGAGGTTCCATGTGGTTACTAAGGTGTTTTTCCATGGGAAATGAACTAACTTTTTTTTTATTTTTTTAAGAGTGATCACTACTGAACAAAAAGAGGGATTACTTTATATTTCGCTTTGGCGGTGTCGCTCCAGTAGTCTCCAACTACTGCAATCTTTTGAGTTTTCAGCCCAAATTTTGACTGAGTTTTGCGATTGCAAAAACTACTATGTTGCTGAGGTGGTCCAAGGGGTTGAGTGAGTGAGTCGGTGAGTGAGTCGGTGAATGAGTGAGTGAGTGAGAGAGACAGTCAGTGAATGAGTCAGTCGGTCAGTGAGTGAGTCAGCCGATGAGTGAGTGAGTCAGTCGGTGAGTTAGTGAGTCGGTCGGTGAGTTAGTCGGTCGGTAAGTTAGTGAGTGGGTCGGTGAGTTAGTGAGTCGGTCGGTCGGTGAGTGGGTCGGTCGGTGAGTGAGTCGATCTGTCGGTCGGTCGTTGAGTGAGTGAGTCGGTCAGTGAGTGAGTGAGTCGGTCGGTCAGTGAGTGAGTCGGTCGGTCAGTGAGTGAGTCGGTCTGTCAGTGAGTCGGTCAGTGCGTGAGTCGGTCAGTGCGTGAGTCGGTTGCTAAGGCGTTGGAAGATGGTTGCTAAGGGATTTATGTGGTTACTAAGGTCTTTTCCCATGAATGAACTAACCCTCTTTTTAAGAGTGAACACTACTAAACAAAAAGAGCGATCAATCTATTGATTGAGTTACAGGATGCATAATGCTAAATTGTCCTATAGTCTGTGTGTGTGCCCAGTAATAGATTGATCTAATAATAGATCTAGTAATAGATCTACCCAGCACCTGAGGTGGGCATGAAAAGTGAATAAATCAGTTTTCCATGTTGTTTCCGTGTCCGCGTGCGTTTCCTTTCACAGTCCAAAAATATGGATTTAAGATAAACTGGCTGCTCTAAATTGCCCCATATGGTGCGTGTATCTATGCAAGTAAATGTATGCCAGGTGATGGATTGGGCGCTTCCCCTGCATCCGAAATATTCTCCCCTGAATAGGCATAGGAAACTCCCCGAGACCCTAGTGTAGAATTGTAAAGAGGCTTTTATTAAAATATTATTATTATAACTCACAACTTCGTTAAAATTGACTTTTTAATTACTGAGATTTGGATCCGCTTGAACGGTTCATGATGATTTGCCACAAATGCCATTAATTAGGATTCATTTCCCCATCTTGTTTCATAAATCCATGCAATCAGTACACTTTCTCCATTTGCATGCTATGACCAGGAAAAAAAAAAGCCACCGCTGAAGTGGAAAGCTCAGCAAATCATACAAATGCATTGTGCAACATATACAGCTTTTACGCCACGATCAAAGGGAATTTAAACAGTTTTCAGGGTTGTGTAATCCATTTTGTAGGCTCAGCGTAAATCTTTATATCAATGCACCAGAACTAATGAACAAAGCGATTTGGGCATAACTCCGTACCAGGAGCTGAACCTTGTGGCACGTAAGGAATCTGTCGACACTGAACAGCGTTTATCGTACACATTGTTTTAACAAGGTAATTACATTTCAATGTAAGGTACATACTTAGGCTTATTTGATGATACCCTTCCTAAAAAACACCACAGTTCTTAGAAATAATTTGAACCCGAAAAGTCCGCTGTTTATTTCAGTTTATATAAAAATAGCCTTTCGATCATTATGTTATTGTGTGTGTGTGTGTGTGTGTGTGTTGTTTGCCCTTGCTTTGTAGGCCGTTTATACATATGACTGTCATAACATAAGACGGGCGTAGCCACACTTTTCTGACCTAAGATCTTTTTCCAGTAGACAGGTCATCATACTCTACCAAGGATTCATGTTTTTTTTCCTACACACATCATGTTGATGTTATTACAATACAGGGCAAACCACTGGGGTGGAAAAAAAAACACAAATAAAAAATTATTTTGATGATTTGCACTGAATTCTGTCAGGTGTGAAGTGTAGCTGTTGATGCCAATTCTACAACGGGCTTCCAAATGATCATCAGGGAGTTGGACTCATATCTGGATTTTCATGTGGGGAAAAAAGGCTGATTCACATAAGTACATTGATCCAAATATGCGCCCCATTTTCGGACATTTGGATACTTTTCTGCAGCCTTCAAGTTCTGAAACGACCCAACAAAGGGCTTTGATTTCATCTGAATGTGGGTTTGCAGGATTAATTGCATACATAGCAATTAATATATAATTAAGTATATTTTCATGTAATTTGGATCTGCTACCAGTTATTTTCAATCCTTTCATGTGGCTTCTTAAACAGGTTATGATTAAAAATTTACATTTAACATTTGGTCACTTAGCGGACGCTTTTATCCAAAGCGACTTACAAGTATCCCTCTTAACACCCAAACCACTTGGATTGCTTGTCCAACACCCAAACCACTGAGCTGCCTCACCCTCAGTTATTTAGCAGACGCTTTTTTATCTAAAGCGACTTACAGGTATCCCAACCTGGTTGAGTCAGAACACAGGGTTGATACAGGACCCTGGACCAATGAGGGTTAAGGGTCTTGCTCAAGGACCCACATTGGTAACATCAGTGGACCTGGGATTTGAACCCCCAACTTTCTGATTGATAGTCCAACACCCTAACCACTGAGCTACCACTCCCTCTAATAATTAATAGGTACTTTAGACATTTTAATCGCCTTTTCGAATACCGATTACTAAGGCTGTTGGAATTCTGCATGCAGGATCGTCGGTTGATCCAAAAAATGCTGCTGTGTGTGGCACATTTTCTTATGTTTGAATACTTTTCTTCAAGTGTTATAGTTGGGCGCAGTTATGGTAACAAGTACGCCAATTAATCACATTGACTCGCCCACCAGCATACATATAAGATGCGATTTTGGCAGGGGGGTGTGGCCACGTTCTGGTTTGTGAATGGCGATAGGGACGGCGGGACTCAAGCGTTACGAATTCTCACCGGTTGCCAACTTAACACATGAAAAAGATCATGATTCAGCACAACTGTGTGCGCGCACATGTGTATAAGTGCTTCTGACACTGTGCTGTAAAAAAAACGATGCCAAGCGCAGTTACATCCTTTACATACATTTTCTGCTACATTTCTTGAACCTGTGTAATGTTCCATGGCGATCTACCAAAGTGCACTGTGCGATCAATGAATTGGGTCCGCCTGCCATAAGGCGTCTATGGTCATCAAATTTATGTCATATGTTTTTGTCTTATCTTTCGTTTAGGTACACAAAAATTTTTCACAAAGGTTGTTATGGTGCATTTTGTATAATTTTATGGGAAATAAAACTAATCTCAAATAATGTTTATATTAATGGTGTTCTACTGATTGCATTGTTTGGTGACCTCATAAAAACCATCACCGTGAATCGCTATAAATCAGAATCTTTACATGTATCTTAAAATAACGTGTACCCTTTTCAATTTTTTTTTATTTTAATGTTTTACCTTTTTAATTTATTTACTTTGGATCTGCTACCAGTTATTTTCAATCCTTTCATGTGGCTTCTTAAACAGGATATGATTAATAATTAACATTTAACATTTGGTCATTTAGCGGACGCTTTTATCCAAAGCGACTTACAAGTATCCCTCTTAAAACCCAAATTGCTAGTCCAACACCCAAACCACTGAGCTGCATCACCCTCAGTTATTTAGCAGACGCTTTTTTATCCAAAGCGACTTACAAGTATCCCAACTGGGTTGGGGTCAGAACACAGGGTTGATACAGGACCCTGGACCAATGAGGGTTAAGGGTCTTGCTCAAGGACCCATATTGGTAACTTCAGTGATCCTGGGATTCGAACCCACAACCTTTGGATTGCTAGTCCAACACCCAAACCACTGAGCTACCCCACCCTCAGGCATTTAGCAGACGCTTTTTTATCTAAAGCGACTTACAGGTATCCCAACTTGGTTGGGGTCAGAACACAGGGTTGGAAAAGATTATGATTCAGCACAACTGTGTGTGTGTGTACATGTGTATAAGTGCTTCTGACACTGCGCTGTAAAAAACGCTGCCAAGCGCAGTTACATCCTCACCAATAAAGCCAATAAATCGATCATACCAGTCATTTTAGAAATGCTGTTTAATCAGCACAATGTTGTTGAACTGGCTTCTTCAAACAAATGTGCACAAACGAATTGTGATGATGAAATAGTTGCTAAATCCTCTGTCAGAAAAACTGGACTACATAAAAACCCAAGAGTGTTCATTCGGTACCCTGAGGGTTATAGATAACAGTCTTTAAGTGTACTAAATGGGCCATACAACCAAAAGGGCTTTACATACACAAGGAGATAATCCATTTCCGTAATGATTCCCTAGGGATCCTCTGAAGAGCCCCTGTAATCCTCCTAGACCTGAACTACATTAGAAATTTGATTATGCAACTTTTAATCAAACTTAATTAGCATTTAATCAAATGTGTTGGGGCATTTTCCATTAAAAGAGGTGAGCGTCACATTTTAGGGATGGGTCTTTTAACTTTGGTTTAAAAAGAACATTTGAGCTGCACAGGAAGACTTGAAACGAGGGATGTCCCCTCTTTACTTTATTTTCATTGCGCTCTGAGAAAATAGCTGATTGCTTGAGCCATCTGATGGATACCGATGTCAGCTTTGTGTAGATTGTGACCCTGAGGAATTTACAGCTTAATTACTTTTGTCTGCCACTAGAATTTATTAGAGAGGAAAGTGTAATTGATCTAGTATTTATAATACCCTTAGTAGAGATTATCTGGAGGACAAGGGCATAAGAGCACTTTATCTGGTTGCATTTAAACTTCCTTATACAGCTTTCTGAAAATCAGTCCATGAACACAGCCAGCAGGATCGATCTGCATTCGTTCAAAAAACTCTCATTTTGTAGTTTGCAAAACACTTTAATGTGGAAAGGCAAGTGTTTAGTATGAAAAGTAAGTGTGTAGAAGTTACTAAAGATACACTTGAGACAGAAATTTAACTTTGCAGACATGGATCTCAAACTTAAGAACATGTGTCCAGAGCATATATGTCAATCATCCGTGCTTCTCTATGGTGAAGAACTTCATAGCAACATAAAAATTGAAAATGAAAATTTTTTGAATGGGTGATGGCTTTGGAGTTTATATACACTTCTCAAAAAAATAAGGGGGAACACTCAAAGAACACATCCTAGATCTGAATAAATGAATCAAATGTATTAACCAACTGAGGCCTGGATTTGGAGTCAAAAGTGAAAAAACACAAAATCAAAGTGAAAAAAACGTACTACAGACGGATCCAACTTTGATGTAAAGTCAAAATGAGGCTCAGTACTATGTGTTTTATTATATTCTTCCATGGAGGTCTGGATCTGGAATCCTACTCAAAATCAAATGACAGGCTGATCCAACTTCAGTGGAAATTTCTCAAGACACATTCAAATGAGGCT
>JAOUQT010074825.1:0-10184 GCA_025769995.1 Xyliphius kryptos
CTCCCTAACCTTGTTGTTCAGTACCTGCCGACATGCTGCATGTTGGGAGTGCAAGCCTCGCCACACACCCTATGGATGCCACAATATTATAGGGGTGATCTGATCAAATATTTCAATTTTAGAAAGAACTCTGTCTGCAGCATTCTGAACTATCTAAAGCTTTCGTATACACCTGCTAAAACATCCAGACAACAAAGCATTACAATAATCCAATACAATGATTCTTGCATCATGGAGTGTCAATTAGCAATGTCTCTAAGATGAAAAAAGGCTGTCCTGGTAATATTATCTACATGAGCTTCAAATTAAACAGTGGTGTCACTGTGGAATGACTGAACTACTGTCCAAAGTGAAAAATAAATAAGTTATTAATCATCCATTGTCTAATGTCCTAGGAGATTGGCTGGGCTGAGTATTTCAGAAACTGTTGATCTACTGGGATCTTCACATACAACAATCTCTAGGGTTTACAGAATATGGTTTGAAAAAGAGAAACTATTCACTGAGTGGTCGTTGTGTAGATAAATAGGCCTTGTTGATGTGAGTCGACAGAGGAGAATAAGCAGTAACTCACTCATTATAATCAAGGAATGCAGAATACCATTTATGTTGAAAGAATGACATGAAAAATTAAGGCTAAAGGTGTCCAAACTTTTACTAGCATGGTTTACCTAATAAAGTGTATATTGTTTTAATTTAATGGTATTAATTTTTAGTCTGACATTTTTAACCTTTTCACTGAAAAATGTAATGTAAAAGTTAACTGTAAGTTAAATGTAAAGTTATCACTACTGTTTATTTATGATGCACAAGGGCCTGAGTTGGTCATCACATTTCCCTTTGCTAAAAAATACATATAATTGTTGATATATAGCTGGGTTTTAATGCAATTATCTTAGACCCATATAAAGAATTATAACGTTATATATCAATTTCTTAGTCATCTACTGCACCATTCAGCTTCGTGGCTTAATGGTGATTATTAATTTACTAAAGTAAAATATGTAATAATTTTTATAGCATGCATGGTGACAAGTTTTTTATTACATAATTATAAACATAACATTCAACATATGTGATGAGCCTTCAGATGATTACATCCTTTGTTTATTTTTTTTATCGTAACATCATTTAAACAGCAACAATATGAAAACTGCAATGAAATATACATCATATTTACGATCTTATTACATAAATGGTTTTCTAACAGTCAACCTAATTAAACATATTAAAAACCAATAATTACTAACGCTGAAAATGAAATCATTATACAAACATAATCTTCATACTGTCATAAATACATCATTAAACAGTTCAATCATAAACATACAGTGTGTGCTCTCTTAAACCATAAATTCTCAGACCAACTGGTTTTTTACTCTTTTCACAAGACTGAATTTGTTATTCAAATATCGCTTTTGTATGTATTTCACCATGGTTATGGGTTTACACACAATGTCTGTTTATTTGTGATCATGATATTCCAGAATGTGACTGATACACTCTATTTGACAGAGGAATATTTTAAAATATCCATGTCAGTATTTCAACAAAACGAACTTTAATGTGAATATTTTGCAACTTATTACACAACTAATCACTGCTAATCTCTCTACTACAAATGTTCTTACTAATTTCAATGTAAAAATGAAGAATATTTCACCAAAACTAAAATGCCTCATTTGGACATTTACTCAAAGTTCTTATATAACCAAACCCTATTGATAAACAAATTTTATATATTTTTTTATAATGTTAAACAAATAGAACCAAATATTTGTTTTTTTTATTGTTTTTAATATATATTTATTTAAGGTTTTTTGAAGGAGCCCCTAGTCTCAGCACTTTTTAGTCACAGTTTTCTCTCACTCCTTTTTATCACACCTTAGCTAATGTATTGAAGTCTAGCCAATTTAGCAATGATACTGCCAAATTATTTGTTTTTCAGAAATTTTCTTTACACATATTATCTAAATGTTACTGATGACAGGTCATTGTCAGTTTTACATTTTTGTAACCCTGAACTAGTGCAAATGGACCTGGATGATGTGTCAGGAGGCTTTAATTTCAGTCCTTACTGATATTTTCAGTCCTTAAAACTGATATCTTTACTTTTTTAAACAGACGGCAGTTCACCCTTCCTGCTTTATCTTTTAAAGTGCACAACCCTCTATCTTATTCTCTCTCTGTTATCTCTCTCTACCATTTTCTCTCTATCTCTCTTCTTTCTCTTTCCCATATCTTTCTCTTACTGTCTTTGGTTATTGTATATTTATGATGATAGATGCCACTTAGTGACTATCTGAACATGTGAAGGCAACATGATGTGTTCAAATGTCAAGTGCATGTCATCCTATTTCAAGCTCTGATTCGTCTCTATTTTCACGCCACCATTTTTTTTCCCTTCTCTTAGTTTTGTTGCAGCAATATGTAATTGGCCAGAGACATTACCAGGCAACTTCTGATCTTGTGCTTTGCACTTTTTTGTACTATTATGAATCAATTAAATTGAAATATATTGTCTAAATTTACATATACCTGTAGCTCAAGAATTTACCCCTTTAAAGTATACTGTAATATATATATAGCTGCTAACCTTTCCCTCACCGGAAGCTATAGTTTTCCTTTAGTTAAACTCCATTGAGCTGTGAATATTTAGCGCAGTATGTGCTGCATACATTGATATGTTCCTTCTTTCAAGTAAAAGAACGTTTAAAAGTATTATTTTGTTTGTTGTTATTTCTGCGATTCTTTTCTTTTATCTACGGTCATTGAGACACTGTGCCAAGCGCGTGCATTTGCAATTTTTTTGTTTGAAAATATAATTTCTTTGGAAATATTCAATGGCACAACAATGGCATATGGCACAACAATCTTGAAATCTTGCATATCAATGATGTATTTTACCACATAAGTTTTCTTAAAATATCTTTTTTTTGATTGATTGAAATGCAGCTATAAAAAATAATAATTTATGAATATAAATTGTCTGGTTGAGACTCATTAATTATGCTTTTAATTTTTTTATTTGTGAACATGCCATGTATAAATGCAGTGCTTTTTTTATAATTATCTGCAATACAAATCCTGCAGGGAGTGCTTTTTAAATGCCTGCTGTCTAAATGTTAATAAACAACAGCAGCGTTGGTAATGAATGTTTATTTGTGGGTGCTTTGGGGTAGCTAAACTATTTAGATCAGTACACTGGATGTATAATAAATAAATATAGTGTAACTGGGGGATTATGGCTCATTCTAGTATTCCTTTGGCTTATTAGTAGTACAGTATTTCAGATGTTCAGCAACATACACAATTGGAATATATCCATCTTTTATTTTGTTTGTTTTTTTTGTTACATCTATATTTTTAGATGTATCATTATCATTAAACCTTCCACTGCATCTTGTTTCTATGCACCCATTTTCAAGTAACTGATCTCTGCATTTCCTTTGACCTTACATATATTTTTGATTGTATATTATGGAAAGTGAATTTGGGGTGAACGTGTGAACCACTGGCACAGAAGGTAGCATTACCTGCCTCACAGTTCCATGTTGTGATGTTGAGCTCTGGTTACTGTGCATGTAGTTTTTCATGATCTCTCTCATGATTTTGGGTTTCCTTTGAGTTTTTTCAGCTTGCACAAACCTTCCAAATACATGGTGCTGTGCAATGGAAAGAGTTCTATTTACAGTTTATTGTTTATTTATATAATATCTTTTCAGGATCAATGGCTATTTATGACAGCAATAAGGTAACATCTATAACAAGGTTAGGGGGCTTATAGTAAGCCAAGGCACAAGATGCCGCTTTGCAATTTCCTTTCCTCTCACGTTGAGCATTTCAAAGTCATCTGTCTACGATCACTGTTGATAAGAGGCAAGTTTAACAGACTGGCAAAATAAAACGTAATTCAGTTTAATACACTAATATATGCTGCTCTTCGTATTTGAGGAGACAGGAAAGAGGTCTGGGAGCTAAGTAGTAAAAACATGGAAATGTGGCGAACATGCAAACAACAGAGAAAAAAAGCCCAGGTTGTTCCGCTCTTTTGACTAGATGATGACTAGAATAAATCAAGGAGTAAATACATAACAATGAATAAAAATATCAATATCTTTACTGTGTGTGTATGTGTGTGTGCCCTATGATGGTGTAGCGCCCTATCTAGGGTTGTTCCTGCCTTTGCACCTTGCATGTGGACACTTGCTGGCCCGCGATGAATGGATGGATGCATTAATGCCACCATGTTTTCTCTTTTAGAGTGTTGATTCAGGTCTAAAAAAACGATCTCTCTCTGGCTGTGCTGCATATAGCACTGACTCTCATGTTCAGACAAGCAATCACTTTCCAGTTCATAGACGACTGGAAAAATGTGAACACACCTTACTTTCTAATGCATTAGAGCTATTTATTTTCTGCATTAGGGCAGCTTTTGCCTAATGTACAGCGTAGAGGGCTTGGAACCCAAAGAACACCCGTTCGATCCCCACTCTAGGCAAGTCATGTTTGAAGTGCTGTTGAGAAAGGCACTTAACCCCCAATTGCTTCCTGTGTTCTAAGTGAAACCCCGGATGGGTTAAATACAGGGATCAATAAGGTATCAATTATTATTATTATTATTATTATTATTATTATTATTACAGACTGGAAGTCCAGCACAGCCAAAATCATCCAAACGCTTTCCTCCTTCCTGAGCCTCATTTTAATCCCTTTCTTTTACTCCCACTTTCCCTTTTTTCTTCTTTTCCTCATAATCATCATCATCATCACCACCAGCCCTATTATCATCACTGTTGTTGTCTCACTTTTCTTTTTCCCTTTACTCTGCCCATTCCCACTGATCCTTCTCCTCCCCTGCTTATCCTAATGCTCCTCACACTCCTCTTTCTTGTCCTCATCCCCCTTCTCATCACCATGAGGATTATAACTGCCATCATTGTCCATCTCCTCTTCCTTCTTTTACACTTCCTCCTCATCCTCCTTCTAATTACAATAATCACCATCATCATCATCATCATTGTTTTCCCACTGCTCTTCCCCCTCCCACCTCCACTCCTTTCTTTCTTTACCTACTCGATTTTGCCCTACTACCCCACTTTTCTTTTATGCATCCTCTCAAAACTATCGCATTACCATTATGATCATCATCATAATTGTGGTCCAACTCTTTATCCTCCTCCCACTTTCACTCCTCTTTTCTCTCCTCCCACTTCTCCTACTTCTTATCATGATCATCACTATGATCATTATTACCTTTCTGTTCTTGTTTATTTTATTTGTCCTTTTCTTCTACATTATCCTATTGTTTCCTTTTACATCATCTCCTCTTTTTCTTACATTTCCTCCCACTTCTATTACTTCTCTTACTCTTCTCCTCCTCCTCTTTATGATCACCATCACTATTATTGTTGTCATTTTATGCTTCTTCATTGTTTCCTTCTTTTTCTTCTAGATTTTTTTCTTTCACTTCTTCAGCCCACTTCATTTCTCAGTGCTCATGCCATAAATTTTCATTCCTGTTAAGTAGCAATTGATTTGTACTAAGAAAGTGTATGGCTATTTATTGAGTAGGCCGCTGTTTACCTGCGGCTCAGTGCTCTTGGTTTTAGTGTGAAAAGGTTATGAAACAGTCTATTGGCATTGAGAGGGCTGTATGATGGAGAGCTCTATAAATAATGAGAATGACCAAAGAGGTGAGAAAAGGGCTGACGTTCCTCTCATCCCCAGTCAGGCCTTACTAAAGGTCAAGTGTATAAAAATGGAGAGTGAAATAGCATGAAAATAACAAAAATGACTAAATGTTATTTTTTTAAAGCATTGAACACTATGGTTTTTATTCATTTTCGATACCCGCCT
Organism: Xyliphius kryptos; assembly: GCA_025769995.1. Taxonomy (NCBI): domain Eukaryota; kingdom Metazoa; phylum Chordata; class Actinopteri; order Siluriformes; family Aspredinidae; genus Xyliphius; species Xyliphius kryptos. The sequence continues at coordinate 5,860 of JAOUQT010074825.1, forward strand.
AATCCTAGTTTTAGGGTCACAGGAAAGCTGGAATGCAATTCAGGAATGCAGTTCGGGGTGCAAGGGCAGGAACAACCCTAGAAATAGCGCCAATCCATCATAGGGCAAAAACACAAACAATCACACACTAACAGGCAATTTTGAGACACCAATTAACCTATCATGCATGTCTTTGAAATGCAGGATGAAACCAGAGTACCCAGAGAAAGCCCGCACAAACACAGGGACAACATGCTAACTCCATTTTCCTCCATTGAGTCACCCCACCCAGGGCTTAAACCCAGGATCTTTTTGCTGTAAGGGCACTATCCACTATGCCACCATGCCGCCCTGGTTTTGAGAAACATTTCACGTGTGGTGTCTAAAGTTTTATATATGTTATTCAGTAACTAAAATCTTATATAATTCTTATATTGGGGCTTTTGGGTTCCATATGTTGTGCTGGAAATCTGTCATTTGAAGTCTGTAGGAGCTTGGAGCCTGGGTTTTTGTCGACATGGCATTTATAACAACCACATCTGTTTTTCTATTAAGTGAGCCTATATAAGCTGTAATGTGACTCACGTACGGGGAGAGACCTAAGGATCGGCACCTATGGGGACGCTATCTGTCTGTTCTTTTATATTTTAATAAATGATTTTATAATAAAGAAAGATGATAATTAATATCTCAGCAATGCACCAAAATATAGGACATGCCGGTTTACACTCACAAACGATGTATTAATTTTCCCATTGCACTGGATCTTTTATGCATTCACTGTCTATAATGCGTTTCATTGGTCCTGACATAGGGCATCATGGTGGTGCAGTGGATAGTGCTGTAGCCTCACAGCAAGAAGATTCTGGGTTCGAGTCTGAGTGGGGCTACTCTGAAAATTTCTGTGTGGAGTTTGCATGTTCTCTCTGTGTTTATGTGGGTTTTCTCTGGGTACTTGCATTCCAGAGATATGCATGATACAGTAGGTTAGTTGGTGTCTCTTAATTGTCCGTTAGTGTTTGATTGTGTGTGTGCACCTATGATGAATTGGTTCCCTATCTAAGGTTATTCTTGCCCTTGCACCCAGAGTTGCTGGGTGGGCATCAGCTTCCCTGTGACCCTAGAACTATGAGAAAAGTGCTTATAGACAATGAATGGTTCTTCAATTTTGGTCACCTGGGCCAAATTATTTTCTTAATTTCTTAGTGTTAAAACTTCAGTAATCAAGGTTCTGAATATAACAAAAGGAGAATGGGGATTTTAATTTGTCCATCCCTTAATTTGGTCCTAACATTAATATATAATGTAAAATGTTATACTCAGTTTTCATATAAGGTGTTGATCTGCCCACTGCAAATTAGAAGGAAACATTTACCAGGTAGGGTAATTTTTGACTGCTGAAAAATAGTCCAGAGGTGTGGTGCTAGGTTACAGCTGTTCCTGCACCATAACCTATAAACCATACCATAAACAAACATCGAACTATTGATCCGGGAATCAAAGGTCAAACTAGGAAGTTGAAATTGCAGAGCTGCTGCAGTGGACACAACTGTGTTACTTGATACATGCATGCTGTAATTAATCAAACAGGTTGTTAAACAGGTTGTTGCATTTAAGGGTATGCTGATCTTGTCATGCACTCTGTTTTCCTCTCCAGCTCCATCTCAAAGTGCAATACGTATGACAAGGCATCAACTTATATATTGCTTGAATCAGCACTAAACCTGAGTCTTCATATCTTCAATTTAGCAGAGACACATGCTAACTCAGCTTCTCTCTCCCTCACTCTCTCTCTCTCTCTCTCTCTCTCTTTCTGTGTATCAGGAGACATTCTGCGATCAGGTCGTACCTCTGGGCTCACGGTCAACGGAGGCTGGTCAGTTTGGAGCTCATGGACTCAGTGCAGCCGTGACTGTAGCTCTGGGATACGCAACCGCAAGCGAACCTGCACAAACCCTAAACCAAAATACGGAGGGATGACATGTACAGGGCCTGCACAGGAATACCAGGAGTGTAACACAACACCATGCCCAGGTGAAAACCCACTCATTACCTCATAAAACATTCTTTTTTACATCATCATGCAATAAAATGCTTGTTTTATTGTTAGGACACACATGCATTGTGCATTAAGATTGAGTTACATTAGAATAGAATAGAATAGAATAGAATAGAATAGAATAGAATAGAATAGACAATAAACTAAAAACACAGGAGATCGATTTAAAGGCATCAGAATAATTTCTCTTGCCATGTAAAATCTGGATCACTGGGAATGATTCTGAATAAATTCTAATGTAATAGAACACATGTTTATTACAGCAGCACCAAGCAAGAAACATTCAAGTACACTTAAAAAAAATAAAGCACTTATTGTTCATTTTAAAAACTTAAAACTGCACTTAAGGACAGTATATACACCAGCTCATTCATTACACAATTCATTTATCATATTCTATATACAGTACATTGAACTAGAGTAAAAACATCTGGCAGGTGACATATGATCACTAATAGTGCCCCAGTTGCTGTTTACAATATTGTCTGTTGACCTCACACCAGAAGGCAACACTAACCAGCTATGTCTAAACGGTGAATTTTGCCCACGAACAGATATTTTTTTGCACCCGGACGTGCATTACAAACATGAAGAAAATGATCACAGAATATATCACTGTAACAGTTGTGGAATTTAAAAGGATTAGAAAAAGATCGGACAATGTTCAACTGTCTATTTTGACAATGACCCTGTGCCTTCTTTAGCCGGAAATAATTGTAAAAATCTGTAGGTGTACAAGTGATTCTATTCAAGTGACTGGCGATTGTATGTGTGAAAATCCCTGCAAACAAATTTTACACTGCAGACAAGCGGGGCATACAGTGGTGCGTGAAAGACTGTGAATTCAGTTTAATCCCATTTTATTTAAACGTATTGAGTATACAGTATATACATATACATTTTAAATAAGGTTAATTTAGTGTGTTCTGGATCACGCGGGTATAGGAGTCGAGGTCGGGTCAGTACTTTCTCAGTAGTAGCATGTATTAAATTGAAATCAGGACGTTAATATGGCCATTACAACCCTCAACTTTATTCTTCTTTAACCACTTTTAGAATGACCATTATGCTTAGAGCTGTTGTCTTGCTGCATTCTCTTGGGATCATGAGGATATGTCCTGACAACTCACTGTATCTTCTAAAATAGCAAGTTGTCCTGGCCCATATGCAGTAAGATAGGCCTATACCCTGATAAAACCACCACCATGGAATATCATGCATTGTTTTCATTTCTCTAAACATATCTTATTTAAAAAGATCGAGTTTGATATCATCTATCCATAAAACATGGTTATAATATATGCCTGGTTTGTCTATGTGAGCTTTTAGCAAATTGCATATTGGCATCAGTGTGTGACTTTTCAGAGGGAAGTTTGGGTTTCTTTGTGATTTGTTAGTTAGTGCTTTTTTTCTGACTATTGTCCAAAATCTTTAGAGACTTAGAACCTCAGCCTGGTAAGCATCTGAGGTCTTTTGAATTCTTCTTTGTTTGTGTCATCGTACACTTCCCAAAACATGAATAACAGACTTTGCTAGATTTCCGTGTTTGAATAAAACTTGACCTTCTTCTTGATCTTAAAATTTTACATACTTTTGCCACTTTGATTCAGCTTATTCACCAATACGATTCGAAAAAAGTTGGGACAAAGTACAAGTTGTAAATAAAAAACGGAATGAAATTATTTGAATGTTTAAAAATTCAATATTTTATTCAGAATAGAACATAGATGACATATCAAATGTTTAAACTGAGAAAGTGTATCATTTACAAATAAATATTAGGTGATTTTAAATTTTGATCTCAAAAAAGTTGGGACAAGGCCATGTTCACCACTGTGAGACATACACTTTTCTTTTTACAACAGTCTGTAAACGTCTGGGGACTGAGGAGACAAGTTGCTCATGACAAGTTGAGGGATAGGAATGTTAACCCATTTTTGTCTAATGTAGGATTTTAGTTGCTCAACTGTCTTAGGTATTTTTGTCGTTCAGCATTGATTGTGTCCTTCTAGAAGCTGCCCATGTCACACGCACTAATGCAACCCCATGCCATCAGAGATGCAGGCTTTTGAACTAAGCGCTGATAACACTTTGGGTCGTCCTTCTCCTCTTTAGTCCGAAAGACACGGCGTCCCTGATTTCCAAAAAGAACATCAGATTTTGATTCGTCTGAACACAGAACAGTTTTCCACTTTGCCACAGTGCATTTTAAATAAGCCTTTGCCCAAACTTCCGTGCTTCTGGATCTTGTTTAGATATGGCTTCTTCTTTGAAATATAGAGTTTTA
>JAOUQT010074834.1:0-10184 GCA_025769995.1 Xyliphius kryptos
AAGGAGGCCCTACGCCATACTAATAAATTATTGTGGTCTAAAACCAGGTGTTTCAGTTTCATTGTCTAACCCCTGTACTCCAGCTGTGAAAGTTGAAACTGGTCTTTGTGTCCTAGTAGCAGGGCGTGGAACAGGGTTTTGCTGCACCCTAGTGGCAGTGGTACTGACAATTTGACTATTGTTGGTTATTATTATTTTAGTAAATGTAGGTAACGCCTATATTAAGAAGAATACCGAACTCTTCATTTTTCACTACTATATAGCTAGCTATAGCATGTTAGTATAGCATAGAATTCATGCATTTACGCTTGCACATGTTCATTGGCCTGACAATTCAGAAGAACCAGACTTCACTCTAATATTTCTAATATATATAATCATTACCAATCCATACAGGGAGTCGGGCTGAGACAAGCTGATAAATGAGTATAGATTGGGTCAGTAAAAGTTAGCAAATTGAAAACTATAATTAGCGAAACAGGAAAAGGAAGCTGTTACCTTGGTACTGGCTTCTCTTGAAAAGCTTTCCAAACAATTTTAATATTTATTTATTTAATAATTTCGTATGAAGAAATTTTAAAATGAATAAATATAAAAATTGTATATTTATTGTTATTTTTTTCATCACAATAGAGTGTTTAATAGATAGAGTTTCAGTCAGGATGGGATCCCTGAAATGCTAGTAACAGATAACAGGACATTTTTCACAAACACAATGATCTATTTCTAGTGTTTATTTGTTTATTTAACATAAAACACCTGCAGTCTTCCAAAGTGTTAAAAATGGTCCGCTTAGTCTGGTCCAGTAGGCTACACAATCATGGGAAAGACACTGGCAGTCACTGACACACTCCACAAGAAGGATATGATACAAAAGTCATTGCTAAAAAATCTGGCTGTTCACGTATCCAGGACATGTGCTACAACTCTCGCATTCCCAGAAGAAAAATAACTGGAATGTTGCTCAGTGGTTCGATGTGTTGTTTTCAGAAAGTAAATTTAGCATTTTATTTGGAAATCAAGGTCCAATAATGTAGAGGAAGAGAGAAGAGACACACAATCCAAACTGCTTGAGGTCTGGTGTGAGGTTTCCAGAATCAGTGATGGTTCGAGGAGCCACGTCATCTACTGGTGTAGATCTACTATGTTATATCAAGACCAAAGTCAGCGCAGCCGTCAAACAGGAAATTTTAGAGCACTTCATCCTTCTCTCTGCAGACAAGCTTAATGGAAATGAAAATTTCATTGACCAGCAGGACTTGGCACCTGTCCACACTGTCAAAAGTACCAATACCTGGTTTAATAACCACAGTATCACTGCGCTTGATTTGCCACTAAACTCACTTGACCTGAACACCACAGAGAATCTATGGGGTATTTTCAAGAGGAAGATGAGAGGCACCAAACCCAACAATGCAGACGAGCCGAAGGCTGCTATTACAGCAACCGGGGCTTCCATAACACCTCAGAAGTGCCATAGGCAGATCGCCTCCATGCCACACCACATTGATGCAGTAATTTGTACTTTTCAGTAGGCCAAAATATCTATAGTAAAAATCTTTTTATTTTCAGTTTGTCTTATATAATATTGTAATTTTATATATATATATATATATACATAGATAGATAAATAGATAGATATATATAATGTATGCGTTTTACTGTTTGTATTGATTTACTGAAATAAATTTACTTTTCAATGATATTCTCATTTATTGATATGCACCTGTACAAAAATCTGTTTTTAGCCAGCCGCATTGTGTTGTTATAATAAGCCGTTGTCTCATCCAGGCCCTCTAGAGGCTGACCCTCAATCTTTGAACAGATTTTGATCAAGTGTTTCAGTCCAGAATTGACAGAAGTGGACAAACATCTGTTACACACTGCGGACCACTGAGAATATCAGCCGTATAGAACTACACGAGCATCTGTTGAGTAGCTAAAAAAAATCACATGTGACGGAGAAAATAAATTCTAGTTGATGTGGTGTTTCATTAGAGCTAATCGTGGGATTTGTGTACTAATGGTTTTGTAATAATATTCCCTTATTTTCTGTTCATTTTGGTTTTGCTTCATGTATATAAATATATATTTGCATCCAATTTAACAGACGAGAGAAAGAAAAGTATGAAGGAAGAGAAATAGAGAGGTACAAAAGAGAGGATTATAGAAAGACCAAGTCATTCTTTCTCTCTCCCTCCTTCCCTACCCCACCCTCAACACCACACAGAGCACCATCACCACTAATCGAAACCTAAACTCTGTCTCTTCTTCAGACCTTGCCTATTCCATCTCTCTAATACTCTTCCACCTTAGGACATCGGGACAGATTTTGATTCTTCCCTCTTTTCGTCAATTGACCTCTTATGTCCTCTTTCTTCAATCCCCGGGTGTGATGACCCGAGAAATTGCTGTGTTGAGTTTGCATGTTCTCCTTGTGTTCACGTGGGTTTCCTCAGGGTACTACGGTTTCCCACTATGTTTTAAAAAAATGCATGATAGGTGAACTGGAGATGCCAAATTGGGACTTGTGTACAATAAACAATAACAGTCATCCCAACCTGCTTCTTAAATAAATTAAGCCCTACATAGCAACAAATGAGCTCTTACAACTTCACTCCAATCAAACTCTCCTTGTCGTGTTTTCCAATGAAGTAACTGCTGCTAAAGCATTGTTCTACAGAGAGTGAAACTGGAGACAACACCAGGTTTTCAACATCATATCTTCCCTTAATAACCCCTCCACTTGAGAAAGTCAAACTCCTTCTCAAGACTCTGCAACCACTGACAACCCTCATTCTCCTTTTACTGTATCTCTAATCTGCTTCTCTCCTCATTTACCTATGGAGGAACTGCAGCTGCTGACATCCAGTAGTCCAACAACATGTCTTCTGGATCCCATCACATCCGGACAATCTCGTCAGAATTTCTCCCCTTATCACCTCCATCAGCAACATATCATTATTGTCTGGAATTGTACCATTTTCATTCAAGGTGGATAGAGTGGTGCCAATCTTAAAGAAGCCCAGATGTGACAGCACAATTATCAGCAACTACAAACTGGTATCTCACTGGTATGTCTCCTTTTAAAAATTCTTGAAATGGCTGTGTAAAACCAAGTGTCTGTCTTTCATTTCCAGAACAAACTTTAGGATCCCAATCAGATTCTTTCACAGCTTATGCAGCCATCCTAACTCGTTCATACAGATTTCTTCTCTACGAACGCTACCGCAGCATACGATGCAGGACCGCCAGACTCAGCAAAAGCATTTTTCCCCCCACAAGCCACCAGATTACTAAACTCACTATAACAACACACACAGCATACCTGCTCACACTCACAGATTCTCTACACACATACCTATATTTATTAAGATTTTTTATACACACGTGCTGCTACTTATTATATAACTAAGTGCTTAACAATTTCTCCCTTACTTATTACCTGTACATAATCACTGCAAATTATGTGCAATATTATTCGACTAATATGTATATATTGTCTAATCACTTAACATGTCTTTTTGTATATTTTATAATGTATATTATGTCTTTTATATGCACATTTTTGCTATTTTATTGTATTTTTGCACATTGGAGCTTGTGAAGCACAATTTCACTCAACTGTGCACTCCCAGCTGTATAGTCTCTTCAATAAAGTTCACTTTGACTTTAAGAGAATTCGCCCATATCTCTCAAGTGAGGCCACACAGATACTTTATCCAGTCTCTTGTCATCTCAAGACTAGAGTCTTGCCACTCACTCCCTGTTGGCATACAGATGCCATCAAGACATTTGAGACAGATTACCTTTTCTTTGATTTGCTTGCCCCATTGCAAGGGGCCTGCTGACTGCATACAGTGGAGTACAATACCCATAATGGTGTAATTTAAAATGGCCACTAGAAGGCGCCAAGAGAGCGTTTAACCCACGGTTCCCGAATTCTATAGTGGCAGCGAAAAGCCAGAAGTCAACTAAATCAATTGCGAGAATATCGAGGAGAATTTGGTCAAATGATAAAGAAAAAGGAATAGTTTAATTCGGCAGTTAATCATTATTCACAGCCATTCGTTATAAATACGTATATTTTATATGAGGTAAAAAAAAGAAATATATAAATAAGCAAACGCTATACACAGTCATAACAGATGTTTATTGTGAACGTCACTTATTTCACACAGTACAAAAGTCAGATACAGTATCTACAATTCACCTAACATCAATGTCGTTGGACTGTGGGGGGAAACCGGAGAACCCGGAAGAAACGTGAATACGGGAAGGACATGCAAAAATCCACACAGAGATTTGATGTGTGTGATATTTTTTTTTAATCTCTGTGTGGATTTCCGCATATTCATTATCATATATATGAAATCTGCAGTCTTCTACTATTGAAAAGATTATAACTATTATATTATAAATCTTAACTCCGAAATAAACTTTAAAGTGGCACATTAATAAGTTGACACTAACCTGGGCTCAGGTGCTCTATCCGCAACACTTACAGGGAAAAAAACGAAACGCGTAGGCGATGTTTCACGTGCCTTGCCCAAAGTAGCTATATCTAGACTATATAGCGCACTAGATAGGTTGTTAACGCCGTTATTTTGAACTAACATAAGTAATCAGACAAAGACACACAGGCGGCATTGCGGCGTTACCCATGATCACGTGACCTAGGACGAAGGCGTCGGCACGGCGCGAAGGCGCGTCACTCAGTAACAACACAGAAGTACACTTTAGACCCGTTACACCTGACCGGACGCTTCTTGGCAGTACGGAGAGAAAAGACAGCAGGCACCGACTCCAGCTCTCGACATCTCTAACACACTGCAATGAAATGAAGGCAACATGGGCGCAAAAGAGTCGCGGATAGGCTTTCTTTCCTACGACGAGGCCGTCAAAAGAGGTAACGGCTCCCGCTGTGCCATTAATCAGAGATTGCGGCTTATTCTGCCACAGTCCGTTTAGCATTAGCCGACTAGCCCGGGACAAAAAGTCTCAGCAGCTCCGCTATGCTAATAATAAGATTTAACGACCGATTGTCCGTAAGGTGAACGTAAGCTCTCAGCGAATATACCAGTGTTATATATCAGTGTTTAACTGAGAGGCTGTCTCTGATTTCGGCTTTAAAACTAAGAAGGAAATCCGCGACGCTGTTATGAGAATGAAGGTCCTCTGTCTTTCTGTGATGGAATCAGCGTCAAAAAGATTTTGCAGACAAAATAGGCATTGTTGTGGATGAGCACTCCACTAGAGGATCACATGTCTTCTGTGCTATGTTTGTGTTTCCTCATTCACTCAGTTAGCCTTTAAACGGTCATGTGTTTTCAATGCCAGTTTGATGTACTACCTGGTTGTCATTTGAACCTCTCTGACCCTTCAGTACTCACACTGCACGAGTCTCGCTCTTCTTTCAGTGCCTTTAATTCACAGTCATTAATTAATCAGCATGACACTTGTGGTGTGAAATCCAAGGCTTGTGAACACATGAGTTTTTCATTTCTCCAAGCATTGTGTTTTTCATTTCCTGGAACCTGGAAGTGATTTAGCACAACATCTGGCAATATCTGGCCGATACACTGTAGACTAGCTGTCATTGTTGTTTTCAATAAAGGTTTGCAGTGGTGTCATGTTTTAAAATCACTGGTACTGATATTGGAGATTTAGTCATCGGATTACACCCGATACATAGCCATGTCCTCAGTGGTCCATGATGTTGTAGTTAAGGCTTCAGATCCCATCTACCAAGTTGCCTTTATGAACTATTGAGCAAGGCTCTTAAACCTGAACTGCTCCGGTGTATAACTGATAAGTCACCCTGGATCAGATTGTATGCCAGGTGCAGTAAAAATAAATCCTCTTAGTCTGCGCTTCTTAAAGTAGGGTCTAGGTGTCTTAGATGTGTACCCTGTTAACTACTAAATATTTTGGTGTTAAGTAATATCAGTTCTATAGATATATACACGGAGAGACACCTTTTATGAATCCCAAGTTCAATTGTTTTGTTACACCAGCAGAAATACAGTACTGCACCATATCATGACATGTCATGCACCATCATCGTAATGGTTTTGTTGCATTGGTATCCTCTCATGTCAGCTTCCCCATCTCATGTCAGCTGTAAGGGCAGTTTAGAGACTCCAAGTAGTCTACCGCATGTTTTTGTACTGTATTCTAAAACCGAAAATATCAGATGAAACCCACACAGACATTAGGAGAACATGCAGACTCCACACAGAAAGGACCTAGGAAGCCCCATCTGGGACTCGAACACAGGATGATCTTTCTGTGAGGCGGCAGCGCTGTAAGGGCACATTAAAATCCATATACGTATAAACAATAAATAGGCAAGTGAGAGGATTGTGTTGTGGTGATAATTATTTTTTTAATATTTTTCCTTTTAATGAAGCCAATAACTATAGCTAATCATGCAGCGATTTAGCACAACATCTGGCAAGTTAAGAAAAAAAAGTTTAATTAAAATAAATTAACATTTAAATTATTTTTTTATTTTCACTCTGAAGAGGTTTCTGGCTGTGTGTGTGTATCTGGCTGGCAATGCATTTCAGGGACTCGGAGCAAAAATAATATCTCATCCGTGGATCTGTGTATCTCTGCTCTGTTTGGTAAAGAACACACCACATAGGTGCGCATATCCAAGGGTCAGTCTCCTTTACAAAACTCGCTCCGAAATTAACAATTAACTAATAAAAGAAAAAACATGTAGATTATCTGCTTTATCATATTGATGGAAACTAATCTAAAAATGTATACCTGCATTTGCACAATGACGTTGAGTCTCAAGAGCAGATTAGAGATGTCAGACCAAATGATTCAAGTGGATACTGGATGTTGATCAGAATCTAATATATTTGGCAGCTTTTGGATTTATTTAGTACTTCCTGTCAATGAATTTTTGATGCTGCTTTCTATATTTATTTGGCAGACGGGGAAATATCAAAACCATGTGTGACTGAGTTATTGGCATCCACAAAGTATGCTATAAATAAAACCAAATGAATCCAAATGTTCAGGGGATGTTTCTGGATATTTAGGTAAGCAGATCATTATCTATTTTCTGTTTCCCTGGGGTAATAATATGAGGTAACATACGGATAAATTCCTTTTAGCATCCGGATCAAACCTAATGATAAAAATACTTTTTTAGCAGAATAGATTTGGAAATGGTTGCAAATACAGGCATCAGGGTAATTGTAAAAAAGTTAAAAAAAACCTGGAACAGATGAATATTTGCCAGCAAAGGGATGTTTTTGTCTTTTGCCCCATACGTGTATTTGGAAGGATGCTAAGAGAGGCAAAGAGACTCCCAAGCATCAACATTTCAGAAGAATGTTTATTTGTATTTTGATTTCAAAATCATCATTAAGATGCTAAATTCCAAATAGAAGCCCTTCCTGAGACCAAGACTTAAATACTTGTGCCTTTTGCCAGGCAACATTGGATTTCCAACTGGAGTTATGTTTTGTGGTCAGAAGAGACAAAAACCAAGCCCTTTGGTCATGCACATCATCATGTTTGAAGGAAGTAGGGTGAAAAAAGAGAAGCACTTCACTTGTACATTAAAATATAGAAGAGGCTCATTTAAGAAACAGTGTTTTAATGATAAGTCGATTACAGCAACACAAAATCCAGGTTGCTCCACGGGAGCTGTGGAGGCAGTTCACGGCTCCGGGCATGTGTGCTCACTTTACAAGTGTGTGTATATTTGTCTGTTTCACTGCGTGGATGGGTTAAATGCGAAGGCCAATTTCGCTGTGTGTAAACATAGAGGCAAATAGATTACTTTCTCTTTTTTTAATTGAGCCCAATTGAAAACCTGTGGCTTTATCTCCAGTTCACAACTAAAAGCTTAAAATCTCTTGGGAATTTGTTGAAGGATGATGGGTCCTCGATCCTTCTAAGTGTCCTCTAAAGTTTAACAGCAAGAGGCCATATTCGGTTGTTCTAACTAGTGTAGGCTACACCAAATACTGAAATTTGTAGTGACAATGTTTTTGTAATTTGAAGTTATATAATGTTTTTAGTAAACTTATTTAAGCCTATTGCATATGTGTTACTTTTAAATGTATGTTTGTAATTTGTTCCTATATATTTAGAGTTGTCTAATTCTGAGTGTAGGCTTCCTATGAAGATCACATTCCAGTGTCAGTCCGCCTCTTTTTCTGTTATAATAACATCCTTCTTCTGAGAAAGCTTTTCACTAGATTTTGGAGTGTGTCTATAGATCAGACCAGGGCAGTTTACGGCCTGCGGGCCACATCCGTCTCTCTGCCTCTTCCTGTCCGGCCTGTGTGCGGTCATTCACAAACAAGAAATGTAAATGAGAACTAGACTCAAACATGCATGCAGTGCTGCTTTTATTTTCAAAGTCTTTTATTTATGTATGGACGCATGCGAAGGTGGGAGGTGCACATAACTACAGACACTCAATGTGTTAGCTTGTGTGAGAAAGAGATATTGATACAAAATGGCGCATTTTTAGCAAGGTACAGACTAAAATATTAATTTACAGAAGAGAAATGATGTGAACTCAGTTTGTGATACAGATGTTCTTCTTTTCATGGAATACAATTTAAACAGAGCAAACTGTTATAAAATATAAAAGATGTGGTCTGATGAAGTGCAGGTCAAAGAGTCAGATGCCTTGCTGGATACATTTTAAAACCAACAAGCATTTTAGAAGAAACTTCACACATCTAGGAATGCGGCTGAAAAGGCAAAAAGTAGGCCTTAGGTGGAAAAGTTCCTCCTCTCCTGCATTAGAGCCTTGAGGCTCGCCTACGAGAGCACCGCTTCAGTCCGATTAACGTGTCCAACAGGTTCACCCTCCTCAGTTAGATGCCTGCGGAGAAACCTGAAAGAGCTCTGGTTATAAGAGACTCTATAGTGAGGCACATGAAAGTAGCTAGGCCTTGTGGGGCACCAGTAGGGCCTGTTTACCGGGGGCCAGGGAGCAGGACATAGCAGGTAATCTTAGGATTTTAGGCAAGTGCAGGTTCTCTAAGAGGTGTGTAAATTAGTTCTGCTCTGGCCCCCTTCCAATGCGGCGTGATGATGTAATTTACAGCAGGTTATGTTCACTGAACTGCTGGATATCCAAGTGGTGTTCAGAAAATCATGTATGCCTTATAGATAATTGGAGTAATTTTGAGGGTAGGACTGGCCTGTTAGGGCGGGACGATATCCATCCCACTCGGGAAGGTGTTGCTCTCTTATTTTGCAGCATAGGACATAGTTTTAAAACGGGGCTAGTTAAACTGTGACAATCCAGAGCCAAGGCCAGGGATCAGACAAACAGTCTATTCCGACTGTCTGCTAGCTGCTTAAAGTAGTCACCTAGGGTTCATCATATTGAGACAGTGTCTGTTCCCCGAGCAAAACCAAAATATAGAAATTTAAAGAAATACAGAAATATACAAAGAGACAATTGTGATAATACAGCCTGCAACATTGACCTAAATATGGGACTATTTCAATATTAGGTCTTTAAATTCTAAATCACTTATTATAAATGAACTTATTACTGATAAGGGATTAAATGTACTTTGTTTAACTGAAATATGGATCAGTGAGTATATAGTATTAAATGAGGCTAGCCCTCCTAGCTAGCCTAGTTTAACTGGTAGAGGTGGGGGTGTAGCTGTCATCTATAATAATAATAATAATAAGAAGAAGAATAATAACAATATAGCCATCACACACAAACCTCAGCAAAAACTAAACTCGTTTAGGAATAATAATTGTCATTTACAGACCCCCAGGGCCGTATTCGGAATTCCGAAGATTGTAATTCCAGCCTAGTTACATCTGTAGAAAAAGCTCTAATTTCAGGTGATTTTAATACACATTTTGACAATCCAGAAGACCCAAAATGTAGTTGTTCTGTCCACACTAAGTTTGGGAATAACTTAAACAGCTTAACAAATAAAGACACTCTAGACTTCACTGCCGTACCGGTCTTTATGTAATATTGAAAACTGAAAATACAATAATATTAAAAATACTGAACATTACTAATTCCTAACATTAATACTAATAATTACTATTTACTTACAAGACGTATGCTTCCTCAGGATGTAAGGACTGAACTACGTGTGTCAGCTCTGCTACTATATGAGAACTTCTTGAATTCGAGTCACTATTTAAACCCTTCTAAAGTT
>JAOUQT010074851.1:0-10183 GCA_025769995.1 Xyliphius kryptos
GGATTGGCGCCCTGTCCTGGGTGTATCTGCCCAGCGCCCGAGACGTTCTCCCCTGGATGGGCATGGGGAACCCCCCGACCCTCATAAAGGAATAAGCAGAAGATAATGAATGAATGAATTAGCTGAATATTGATTTAATTATCTGCTTTGTAATGGTGGCCTGTACTGAGAGACTGGATGATATATAGTCCTAACATGTAGCTGCACTATACACTATGAGTTCAGTACTGTTCAATATTCATAATCAGTACACTGGCTTATTATTCAACCTTTGGTTAATTGTTTTGCCCAATATTTAATGAATATGTCAGGGCTCTTAATATACGAATATTTCTGATATTCGCATGGTTTAGGCTTGGGTTCTTGTAAAACAAACAATATTAAATTGAAGCAGTTTACTGCATGTTATCATGTAAAAATGGTTGTGCACCTTTGGTTTAAATAACAAAAAAATTTTTTTTTTAGGTATTCCCTGTTAAAATGTAATTAGAAGTGATTTTTTTAAGTAAATACTTAAAGTACAAGTAGATACATGTACTTTTATACTTCTTCTTGAGTAAAAATGTTCTACTTTTACTTAAGTAAATACTTTACAATATACTAGTACTTTTACTTAAATATGGGACTTCAGTACTTCTGCCACCTCTGCCTGTAATGGATCCGTTGATGAACCATCCAGGGTGTTAAAATATAGTAAATGATAAATTAATATGATGTGATATACTATAAGCCGCAAACTGTAAAACTCCAGTTAGGTTAGGTATACAAAACCTTTACAAAACTTGACTTTATAAACCTCAAGGCATGAAGGCAAACCTGTCAAAAAAAGTTAATAAAGAGGGGAAAAAGGCATAAATAGATTTTATTACCCAGTGTATTAAACTAGATATAAAGCCTAATGTGTTCTGGTACTTATTTCCTTTACCATTCATTTACAGGTTTTTAGTCGGCAACAGTGCAAACTCAGACTGATTTCCTCTCTGGCTCAAAGATACACTACTACAGACATTAAGGGGGAAAGTACTTTATCAGGAAGTGTGCTGTGAGTGCATTAAGTGGCTGATTGGTATCCAGGTGTTTATCTGAAAAGCCTTATTTCTTAACCTTATCTGCAGTGGGGGTAAACCAATTACACATTTTTGGGAGAGAGGTAGTTTTATGCTGACCTTTTGGGCCGACAGTCTTCTATCGCAGCTGTGGTTGTCTAGTCTAAGACTTCTTTTGCTGATTGCTGGGTCGTTTTCTACGTCAGTGTCTGTACATCATGTGTTATTGCTTTTGCAGTATTAATACATGACCTTTCTTTTGCCCATGTCCTTTACTTGCTACAATATGCATGCAGAACCAATTCTGCATACCAATGCCCTTTTTCTATCACATTAATATTTTAAACTAGGTGAGGGCAACTGATGTTGGTACAATATAAAGCTCTAGTGGTAACCACTTTGCAGGTTCAAGTTTTCAGATTAGCACCAACTTTACAAAAATCTTGCTAGTTGCCAGATAAGAACAGTTTTTAGTTTTTGGCGTTATTTTCACTTGGCCTGGGCTTATGATGTGTTCTGCAAGCTGTGAATTTTAATTTATGCATAATTGGGCAGCATGGTGGCTTAGTGCTTAGCACGTTCACCTCTCTGTGCTTATTTGGGTGGAGTTATGTTCTCACCTAGTCCACATGCGTTTACTCTGGGTTCTCTGGTTTCCTCCCACACTCCAGAAACATGAATTTAAGGTAAATTGACGGCTTGAAAATTGCCCCATAAAGTCTTTGTGCATGTGTGAGTGTGTCCAGTGATTGGCGACCTGTCTGTTTGCCCAGCACCTGAAACGTTCTCCCCTGGATGGGCCTGTGACCCTAGTAGAGGATTAAACGGAAGATAATAAATGAATGATTGCACTGCTTTGTTGAAATATTAAAAGTAAGACTTACAGGGAATGGCCAGTGACCCACTGATGGTTTATTACACATAATGCCCAAAACTCATTCCTAAATAACAATAGCAAAGGCACATTGACACACCCTAAATCAGGCTTTGCGGTACACAGTTGATGGCCCATTAAATATCGCTAAAATAAATCCACATAAAACCTCTGACCCTGAAGAGTAAGACTGTCAAATTTCATTGTAATCGAAGCAAAAATGTGGTAGGAGTTATATAGGGAGCACACACAGACATTGGTCCATCATGCAGGATATAACTGGCATTTGATTTATGACATAACCAACAGTTTATTAAAATCCATCACCCAAAAATACAATTTAAATCCTAAGTATATTTTGTTGCTATCGAAACCTCCACACACCATAACTGCACAACATAAATGAGAGAATGTGATTCCTTAGGCGGTAATAAGGTGTTGTTCACTTAAATCAGCTTTGTAGCTGGAGTCACCCCAAAGGTGTTATATTGGCTTGTGGTAATTGCTGATGCTAATTGCCCATGGTCTTCCAAAACCAGCAAACTTTAAAAAGCCCAAATTTTGTTTTGTTTTAATGGAACTGGCTGTATATAATTAATAACTCACTTGAGGACAACTGTGTACATTTGGTGCAGATTTCAGCTGGTGTCCGCTTTGGACATTGGGTGCACACTTGTTCAGCCTATAACTGTCATGTCATTTAATCCATGGTTATAATTGCATAGATAATATTTTATATTGTGTTATAGATCAGTTGATGTGTGTAAATACAGCTGCTGTGCATCCAGTATAGGGATAGTCAAAAAACTTCACATATTCAGCTCTTTTTTCAGATCATAAAACACAAAACCTGCTACTTACTGATGTGGAAAGTATAGCCAGATCAAACCTAAAGAGGGATCATTGTCTTCATTTCATTCTTACCTTCATGCATTCGGTTAAAATTTCTGTCTTCTTGTTCCTGTAATACACTCTCCAGCGAAGAACTGCCTGCATGTGCCATCCCAACCAGTAAAAACCTTCTGTTCTAAGGCTCCACACTGCAGCGGGTGCCCACCTTTTCAATGATGAACTGAGACAGTTTCTCAGACACAGGAATGGAATTTATTAACATTTATAAAATGGGTAGTTCTGGTCCTTTAATCTGATTGGTTGAGCTGTTTGTACAGCCATGACATTATTGATATTATTGTATCAATGCACAATATACAATACATTATTTTCCCAGTGTTTCTTATGAACTGTATTCTATATTTCGTAGATGGTAGTATTTGCTTCTTTAGAGAAATTGGAAACCTGTTACGCAGCGGCCCGTGTTCATTTAAAAAAAACTAGACTAGATTACAGTGAGGAAGACCAGTTTATTAGAGATTTAGCTTTTTATTAAATTCAGTTATGAATCAGAAATCGTTATCATAAGATATTTGTAATCATTTTATAAAAGCTATCAGGTACTCAAGGTTGTGTATTATTGTGAATGAATCACAGTAAAATCATCTGTATGTCTGTAAAATCATGCCTACCAAACACCTCTTTTACGTAATTTATTCACAATAATGCATGCCCTCTCATGTCGTATTTCTTTATACATTATATGTTGCATACTATCTGTTGTAACTTCCACCAACATCCTGCAGCGTCCTCCCTCCACAGGCCATGTCTCACCTTTCCTCAAATACCAGAGCAGAGACCATTAGTGGAACCTCCCGCTGATGTGTCAATGCTCACACATGGCATTTATTTGTCTGTGCCACTGCCGCATGATTATTGTGCTCTCGATGCTGGATTTTGGCCTCTGTAATTAACCCAACTTTTGTAAAAAAAAAATGAATAAATAAAATAATCCCTTAACAGTATAATATTGTTTGATTGAATTAAATGTGGTGTGATGTTGGTAACCACAGATTTAGGGTGGGTGTGTTATCAATTGCAGATCTGAGTTTCCCAACAAACCTATGAATGCTACTTATAAATCCTCAATCAAGCTGTTTCTTCATGTGCAGGTGTATGAGCAGGACGATTTAAGTGAGCAGATGGCCAGTCTGGAGGGACTGATGAAGCAGCTGAATGCCATCACTGGCTCTGCATTTTAACGTCTAAGATGAGCCGGCGGAACGCGATCAAGCAGAGAGACCGTGCACCTCGAACTGGGCTTCATCCCTTTTGGACTGTGTGGTGTTTCATGTTCCTCTGCTCCAGCCTTTATTCCACTAGCAAACGGAAACAGCAGGATGAATTTGAAGCTAAATGGAAAACTCCAACTCAGCAGTGACTCGACAGTTTTTTTTATGAATGGACATGAAGTTGGGCCCCCTTATTTTCTTCATAAATATTTATTCCCCCACCCCATAACCTCCACCCCACTCTGTGGATTTCATTGTTGAAAGTAGTTGTAGCTAATCATCTCTCGTTGCTCTGTTATTCCTGATCTCCGAATCTTTCCAGCTGAACATTTTTTCTCTCATGTCTCACTATGGTTATAGATCATGCTGATTTTTTAAATTATGGAATACCACATCCCATACTTATTAATCAGTCTCATCTTGAATATACCTCCAGTTTCCAAGTTTGTCTTTGATCTTGAAACTCTTACCAAGAGGCTAATTTTACTGTGAGTCTGTTATACCATTTTTTGTATGTTTATCTGTATGTTCACATAAACTTCATATCAAACGGTTTAAAAAAAAAATTGTAACCATTTTACGGTTCTCTCGTGTTGTGTTGATACACAACTTAAAAGCAAACAAAGCTTACAGAGAGAAGAACCAAGCAAGAAACTAGAATTTTATTTCTACCATCCTGATATTACACCTAAGTATTTTTGATTAGTAATTTTCACCATGGTTTTATAATTTTCCATGTCATTTGAAGCTTTTCTATGTGCCTTTGTTTAGTCATTATGTTTTGAGTCACTTTATTAATTTATTTTTGTCGTTTTTAAGCATCTTAGCTTTTTTATTGCACTTGCACAAACCTGCCAGAAAGCATCGACCGGGCAACTGGGGGAGCGCCCGAATTCTGCCATTCCTTGAGCCTGGAAAGCTGAGGAGGCACAGCTTGATGGTTTATCTTGTGTGCTGTTACATGTGTACTTTATCATGGACAAACAATCTTTGTAGCAACACAAGAAAAGATGCTGTTTTTGTATTGTACAGTACCATAGATCAATCGAAGGGACGATCGCTAGCTAACACAGCTTGGGGGGGATTTTTCAAGCCAGGGATGGCGTGAGGGTGGGTGTATGGGTTTTTATCAGAAAGAGTCACATATTGTTCTCACATCGTGTTTCTTTTTTTAATTTCTACAGATCGTGTGTCCAGTTTATTTTGGCTAATTATAAATCACAAATATGTGTTAGTTCATTTCCATTATATGTCCTACCCTCTAATGATCGTCACCCAGTGAGCACTGAATGATCATAGATGATAATTGGACACATAAGTGACATATTTCACATTTTTATGTATTTAGTGACAGTTTCTTAGAATGTAAGATACAGAATACCTTAAACACTGTGCTTCCCATAACTGAGACGAAAGCAAAATCATTTATAATACAGCCATCACTGACACTTTTAACCAAAGCGACTTGGTTGAGGTCAGAACATGGGGTCAATACAGCCCCACTTGAGCAATCAGGGTTAAAACTGTAGCTCAAGGACCAACATGGGAAACTTAAATGGACCTGGGATTTGAACTTACTACCTTGAGATTAATATTCAAACACACTAACCACTGAGCTACCACACCAAAACCCACCCATAGCAGGCAATAATTATGTTTACTTTATTAATTCATTATATTTTCATCGGAAACCGGGATGTAGACTTGTGTAAGTTTACTTTCAACTACTTGTTAATTTACCTTTTTTATTATAGAGATTCAAAACTAATTCAGTGCAATTACTTACAAGTAAAACTGCTTTACTTTTGCCTTTGGCGTTGTATAAGCAGCACCTGGTCCGTGTACAATGAAGAAATAAAAATACCTGGTTAGTGGTTTCTGTGTGATGGAAAGGGAGAGGGGGAATTTTCTAAAACATTTCCACAGTGCAGCATGAGAGTCCCTACTTTGATTAAGGGGTCTGAACACCTTATTTTATTAATGTATTATATTTTTTATCAAAAACTTATTAATAACATGGAAATTTGTAGGAAGATGCAACTATTGTTTCCAGGTGAAGTTCTTCATCTAATTAAGAAACATAACAAAATTAGTTTTGATACTTTTAACATTTTCAGTAACTGATTTTTACATAGTCTCTTTAGTAACATGTAATTTAGTTCTTTATTAATGGATTTTTTAAGGCGGTAGTAAATGCATCCATACCTCCACCGCTGTAACAACTGATTAAGAAATGCTTTTAGCTGTCCCAGAAGGACTGAGCCCCTTTGCACAAAACAGTGATTTCTGAATTTGGTCTTGGTGAATTCCATTGTTCTGGATGCATTGGATTGTCCGGTATATTATTATTATTTTTAAATCCTTTGTTGTAGCATTTTTACTGTTAAAGAAGCACAAATTAATCACGAACATAATCCAAAACCATGTGGAATAACCTCCCTAAAGCTTTTAGGAAAATAAAATTCCACTGTCGTTTTTCAATGGAGCCTGATGAATGTATACACACTTTACATTTAGTTTTAAATTGTATTTTAGATCAGTTAAACATTTCAGGATCTAAAACAGTAAAACCAATTGGCATGTTCTTTAAGTGTCTTTGTGCTCACTGGGTAGCGCGTCAGCAGCGGGTTGTTTTTTTTGCAGCAGTGTTGGACTCCAGTCCTAAATAGTGTGGTGTTTCTTCCAGATTCAGGTTCACTAGAGTAAAAATAGTCCTGAAAAAGAACTCTGACCTCATATAGTCTAGTTGTTTTGGTCATATGGTTCCTGGTTTTCATTTCTGGGAGCGATAAGCTCAGAGGTAATAAACAGTATGTAGACACTTGGTGTAGAAGAAAACGCACCATCCCCACTCAACAAATTCAAGGCTCCTGTGATGTCTTAATCTTTCATCTCGAAATAGTTCAATAGTATCTTTGTTAAAAGAGTTAGATTAGACATTGAAAGATCTACGTGTTTGGTTTGTTGGCATTAAGGGGGAGGGGCAAATGTCACATACCTCGGGAAAGTGACACGCCCCTTGTTGGTTTCTACCCACCAGGTTGTATAGGGTTGCTGGTTTTGTAATGCACTGTAGAACAGTCTAATGTCCTTTTTTATATAGAAACCTTATTTCAACTGTGCATTCCTTTTCTTTGATAAATAAAAGTTTTGATAAAAACAAGCACGACTGAGTTTATGTGCAATAATCTTGAAATTATCCTATTTTTACTGTCTTTCTGCTTTTTTAGCATCATAAAGCTTCTTGGCCTTGCTACGTGTTAAATTAACTAGAAAGTGCCTGTATTGTAAAGTAGATGCTTTTATTTTTGGGTTATATAATTTTTCCATGATGAAAGAGCAGGAGCAACAAATGTAACAGGAAAATTGTGTCAAATATTTGAGAGTATGTAGTTTGCAGACTTGTAAAGTACAAAAAAAAAGTCCTGTCTCTACTGTACACCTCTGCCCTACACCCCTGTCCTGTGCCCCCTCCACGCACCCCCTTCCTTCACTGTGTACCTGCAACAGGAAAGCAGATGCTGGTTTAATAGCTGTGATTAATGAGAGAGCAGTGAAACATATGCTGCACCAGATGCCTCAGCACGCTCACCCCAAGATCTTTCAGCTATTAAGCTGCTTTCATCTTCACCTCAGCTGGTGAGATCCATCAATCTATGGTACAAGTCATCTACCCTGGTCTATGACCAATTTCTATATTTTGGAATCTTAGAAATTACTGCCAATAAATGTCAACGGAGCAAAGGTTCATCATCAGAAGCGTAGTTTAGTCTCCATCCATCCAAAAAAGGCCTTTACTCTCAAGTGTAAATCAAGATATAGTATATATCTCATATATATACAAAACATTTTTACCAGTGCAAATTTAATTTAGGTGGTAAGTTTTTGTTTAATATCATATATAGAACAATATATATTATATAAAACAAAAAGCTGTGATATTGCTACAGAATAATGTTTAAAGACGAACAATAACTGTAATCAAAATAGTATTATTGGGTATTAGGTACTTTTAAGATGGTGAATCAGTCTCAGCACTACAGTAACATTGTTAATATGAGTTATGTGTTGCACTGGTACGGTTAAATTAGACAATGCAGTGTGGCTGGAGTGTCTGTCTGTCTGTCTGTCCGTCCAGTCACAATATCTGTTTGTCTCTGTCTGCTTGTCTATTGATCCAGTCACAGTATTTGTATGTTTGTCTTTTTGTCTCTCTGCCTGTAGATCTATCCAATCGGTATCTGTCTGTCTTACTGTCTGCCTGTCTATCTACCCAGTCACAATATCTTTCTGTCTTACTGTCTGCCTGTCGATCTATCCAGTCACAGGATCTGTCTCTTTCTGTCTGCCTGTCTAGCCATCCAGTCACAGTATCTGTCTGTCTCTCTGCCTGTCTATCTATCCAGTCACAGTATCTGTCTGTCTCTCTGTTTGCCTGTCTATCGAGCTAGTCACAATATCTGTCTGTTACTGTCTGTCTGTCTATCCAGTCACAGTATCTGTCTGTCATTCTTTCTGCTTGTCTATCCAGTCTTCGTATCTGTCTGTATGTCTATCTATCTTGTTAGTATATGTCCGTCCATCCATCCATCACAATACCTATCTGTCTGTCTGTTTAGCTGTCTGTCTCTCTGTATGCTTTCTACAGGATGCTGCTGATTTCACAGTTGTAATAGCTGCAGTACTCTCAGTCCTGTGTGTCTCATTGATTCTTATCAGAACAAACACATCACCTCTATGTCAATGTCACTGCACTGCAGAATCATCCACCACCCAACTACATAAAACCTGCTCTGTCAGGGTACTGTGGTGGTTCTAATAATTTAAAAGAAATGAAAGTGTACTACACTGTGTACAAGTGTATTAAGTATGTGGAAGGACAGATAAACCTCATTCAGTATTTGCATCTACATGGAAAGTAAAACTGGCACGACTGAACAATGAGAACAGAAACAAGAGCTGTACTCAAATAACATAATCAGTGCAAGTACAGAACCATATTTTTGCATTATTCTAAATACTTTGGACATACTTTCATATTTAATACAACTGTAGTGCACTTGTTTACAAGATTGAAATTTTTACTTTTTTTTTTTTTAATTTTGAGTATTACAGTAGTGATGTTAGTGAGTAATGTGTGGTCTGTCTGGGATAAAACCTTTTCTATTTTGTTTATCGATTAATTTTCCCTGTTGGAGTCTCCCTGAATACAGAAAGCTTTGTTGCATAGCTTCAAATTGCCCTGTTTTGCAGTATTGCTCTCTGGGAGAGATGCTGCCCATTTTGTTCATTTTTATCCATGCTGTACTCATTGTGTGCACTCACAACCTGCAGTGTCGTATTTTGGGAAAAATGGACAGACCATATGTGAGCCCAGGCCCAAGTAAGTTCACAATCACTGTAAATTGTGTAATCCAACTGCACTAAACTTAAAATATGCCTCACATAAACCATCATATACACAAACAATAACCTATTAATACATATTACAAAACAGGGTAGCTCCGGTCCTCAAATATGATTGGCTGAGCTATTTGTCCAGCAGTGACATTATTGACAATAATGCACACCTCTTACCTCTTCACATTTGTATCCATATGTAATATACAATACATTATTTTTCCCGGTGTTTTTTTATAAACTGCGTTTTGTAACATATTTGATTTTTAGCGGAAAAAAAAAAGACTCTTTATAAGACGTTTATTTTAAAAAACAGACTAGATTATGTCCCTGAAGACCTGTTTATTATCGATTTTGCTTTCAATAAACACATCTATGAATCAAAATTTATCTTAGTGTGTTTGTAACGCTTCATAAAAGCAATAAGATGCTCAAAGTTGTGCATTACTGTGAATAAATCACTGCAAACTTAGTAAAACTAAAGAGGTGTGCTCAGACTTTTTTGGTCTGTGCAAAATTACTATAACAGAAAGAAGACAATAAAGCATATATATAGACATCAAGAAAATAAAAGGATGCTGTAAGTGTTCATAAAGGTAAGTCCTATTCACAGGTGCACTATTATTAGTTTTAAGCCACTTCTGCTTAAGTATGTTAAGTAACATTCTGCTTTTACATAACAGCCCGACATAAAAATTGGTGATGCTTAATAGCGCAGCTTTTAACAAAAATAAAATAAA
>JAOUQT010074877.1:0-20369 GCA_025769995.1 Xyliphius kryptos
GGATTGGCGCCCTGTCCTGGGTGTATCTGCCCAGCGCCCGAGATGTTCTCCCCTGGATGGGCATGGGGAACCCCCCGACCCTCATAAAGGAATAAGCGGAAGATAATGAATGAATAAATGAATGAATGATGAATTAATGAATAAGGAGCTCATGTTTGGTCACATGACACAGGTTCTATGTGACCTCAGTAAGTATTTACCCAAATAAAACACAATCTTTAATCTTTTTTTTTTCAATACAAGATATAATTCGCTGCGCACAGCATGTGCAGCAACAGAGAACACATGAGGTAAGACCGTCCTGATGAAATGTGTAAATCACACCTACAGCTTCATACTGCGAGAAAAAGAGGTGGTGTCGTAGAGAAATCCACACAAACCTCGTCATGACTGTGTGTTTATTCAGGGAATCCTAGAGCTTGATGCAATCAGTCAGCTGGGTTCGTCAGAACTGATGAGACGAGATCTATCCTGTCTCTTGGTGATAACAGGGAAGGAACCTCACAAGACCGCGGTGGTAAAGATGTCATGCCAAAAGCGACTGAAATTCCCCATGCAATCAATCAACAGAAAAACACTGAACACTTGATAGTAATCACTGATGCACCGTGTAAACTCTGCTTTTTAATTGGCTCAGTATGAGACAATAACACTTGAATACATTTTCCCACTTACTTGAGTGATGCTTCTATTGCAAAGCTTTTACTTACTATTTAGCAGTGTTTTTTCTTTTAACCTTTAACCAAATACCAGTTATATTGATATCTTCACCTACAACCTGGCACCTTTTGCAGCATCTACAGGGACATTTCTCTTTCTCTTTTCTCATGCAACTTCTCCTCAACCCCCTTTCTTTTGCATTAGTTGCTTTAAAACACACACTCAACACTTAAACTAGTGGGGGGTCAATGTTCCCAACTCCTCAATAAGGAAAGTAGCTGTCGTTCCAAAAATTGCTAGAAGTCGCTAAATTATGTCATTTTGCCTAAAAAGAACACCCGAAATATGTCACAACTACAAATAAACTCTATTTTCTAGATTTTATAAATCCTCTACTGTCAACAGGGTATAATGGAACATTTCCAAAAAGTTTGGAATCTGGTTTTATGGTGGTTGTCATAGCGATAAAACTAAAGGAACATCACTTGACATCAATTGTGTTTAGACAAAGCTCAGGTTGTGTTACAGAACGCACCTGCAAATTATCAGAAGATCATTTAAGATTCCATAAATAAGTGCAGGTAAGAGAAATGTGTCTTAACACTGAAATATTAGACTTTTTACTGAGATACAATGTTGGTTTACATATGTAGACAGTATTCGGCAAGCTACCTGTAAAATGCAGAGAGCTCAGCTATTAGTTACAATAAATGAAGTTTCACTACACAAAATATACCAACCACCCAGAAATAGAACA
The DNA here is from genome assembly GCA_025769995.1 of Xyliphius kryptos. Taxonomy (NCBI): domain Eukaryota; kingdom Metazoa; phylum Chordata; class Actinopteri; order Siluriformes; family Aspredinidae; genus Xyliphius; species Xyliphius kryptos. The sequence goes on from JAOUQT010074877.1 coordinate 1,418, forward strand.
AGCTACCAATAGGATACACAGATAGGGATCAGAAGTTACCTCATGTTGCACAAAACATTCTCCTATTAATGGACCCCCCACCACCACCACCGTTACCCCGGTACAGGATTAAACGGAATATAATAAGATAATAATAAGGCATAATGACCTTTTATTTTTATTGTACTGATTGCAGTCTTTAAATATTAGAACTCCAACTGGAAACAGTCATTATAATGTTTTGTGTTATCACATTAAGTGATTTAAATACCAAGAAATAAATTGCGTTACATTTACCTTCTGATGTCTCACTGTTCCAGTACCTTTAAAGGGGCTGGTATAGAATGGATTATTGGTGGTGGATTAATGACTTATGTCAGTTGCATAAAAGGGTTTTGGAGCTGCGTTCACACAAGTACACTATATAGCTGCTAGCCTTAAAGTGGTGTGTGGGAGAAATACAAAGCCCTCTTACACCATCTGAGAAGCTGCTGATCCTGGGGATTAATACAAGATCTGGCTCAGCTAAACAAACTGCTGAAAATGAGCTAGACTGCTTTCCAAAGTTAAACCATTTAGGGCTTTAAACATCATTAACAAGACGTTGCAGTCGATGCACCATATAAACTTACAGTGTTAACATAAAGTAACAGTATGGAATTAACACCTTTGGTACACAGACAACACTCATCACAGATATTTTAATCCACTTTTAGGTTTGGGAGGTGGTTCATGCCCACAGGGAGGGTTTCCCTATGCCCATCCAGGGAAGAATGTTTCAGGCGCAAGGTTTGTTTACATCCAGGACAGGGCACCAATCCATCGCTGGGCACACACTGTATAGGGGTAATTTAAATGGGGGCAGCCCATTTAACCTTAAAAGTCTTTGAACTGTGGGAGAAAACCAAAGAACCCAGAGAAAACCCACATGGACACAGTGAGAACATGAAAACTCCACCCAGATTTGTATTTGGACCTGGATGGGCATGTTGACCCCCGACCCCAACAATCAAGATAATAAGATCAGATAAAATTAATTTACAGTAAATTTGCCAAATTTTTTTGGTTCTTTTGTAAAACTACAAATCTTAATGTAAAATAACCACGAGTGTTTTTACAGATCTGTTACTATACACCCATCTGACAGTTATTTGTAAAATGAATGGTTTAAGAAGAATCATAAATGTAGTTGTTGTTTGATGTAGTTGTGAGATATTGCGTGTAATAATTCAGTGCTCAAGCAAAACTGTCCCCTTGTGGCCTGGGGAGGAAATTTACTCAAACTGCAGAAGCGTAGGGTTTTCTAGGTAAACTTATTGCATTAAAACTTTTATTTAAAAAAAAACTGAAGGAGTCGCACACTGTATGTCTAAATAATTTACTCGTCAAATATTTTCATCAAGGTCTGTAACCCTGCAAATCGCCAACAAGAAAGGTTTTAAAGCTACATTTTTAACAATGTTTTATGCCAAATAATATGATTTTATATTTAAACCTTTGTATGTTGCCAAAAGTGCTATAATAAAACGTAAAATTGTATACGATTTGTAAACTGTCGTCCTTTAGTTTTACATCGTGTCATTGCGCCCTTAAGTTGACAGGTGGCGGTGTGGGCCGAAGTCCGTTTTGGTAATACAAGCACAAAGAAGTATAAAAATCAGGTTTAAACTCAAACAGCTTAATGCACCCTACTGTCGTGCACTATGTGACATGTATAAATATTACATAGTGCACCCTACTCAGTGCACTTCATAATCATATTTGAGTGGTTAAAATCCTTGTGGTGGACGGTTTAGGGGAAGCTGGGCAGTTCGAATTGTTGACTTTTATTTAGTAGAAATAGTTTGTCGATTCAAAAGCCAGTCATTTTTAATAAATATTGTTTTCTGGGATTTTATTTTGTAACAACCGGTTTTCTTTAAAGTAATAAATATATTTAAAAAATGAAAAACTGGTAGGTTAGCATTCAGGTGAAAGGTAATGTTATTTTTTTGTATTTCTTACTATGGTGGTAAATTGACACAGCAACTTGGCGTTTTTCGATATATATGTTTATGATGTCATAAATATATTTTACGTTTTAACTAAACTGAAACCGAAACCTGTATGCTTTATGGGCTGGTTTTGTCACCGTCTTCCGTACGCTTTGTACATTTTTGCATTAACATGACAATCACTTGGCTCAAAAACTTAGGAGACAGACTGGTCTGTAATTAAGCGTCACGTTTGCTTTTTTTTTTAGTAACAATGAATAACAGCTGACTGTTAATTTACTCCACATTTTTACCCACAACCGACATGCGTACAGTTCTGATACAGTTGTCTAATTTTCTCCATTTACCAAATAGATGGACTTTGTAGTTTAGCAGTTACAGACTGTAGTTCATCTGTGTTCTTGTTTTGGTCAGTAGCATCATAAAACGGGTAGAATTTTGGTGGTGGATTGTTTCAGTTCTGCAGTGACACTGTTGCGCTGAGGGGGTTTTAGTGCAGCGGTGCTGCTGTAGTTCCATTTAAATGTATTCGTGACACTCATGGGGTAAGACAGAATACGTGTGTGAATGAAAGGAAGGCAGGTGGCGCATTCAGGCTACAGGGATCAGTGGTCACAAAGGTGCAGGAGTTAAGGTGCTTGGGATTGCTAAACTGGGAGTGTGGAAAGGAGGTAAAGTGCAGGCAGGTGGAGTGGATGGATAAAGTGTCAGGAAAGCTAGGAATAATGTTAGGAATAATGCACTGACCAAATAATACCTGCTCTGTGGTGCTACTGGGGTCTTGACCATTATTATTAACATTGATCTTCACATTAAACCCATGATGATTAAGGACATGATGCACATTTTCAGTGTGTTCTTTATAGAACGTATTAATTTCTGTCATTAAACCTTGTATCTATGATTCCTCCTGTTGTATGAAATCAAGTTCTTTTAATGTATTTTTTTATTGATTCTGTTTGAAGATGGATTCTAATGGGAAGCCTTCCACCCTTCAGATCTTCTTGTTGGCCTCGAGTTCTGCCCTCACTGCTTTACTTTACTCCGTATACAAAAAGAAGTCCAGCCATACGACTCGACTCAGAGTAAATAAAAAATGTTTCTTTATTTAATTATTATAGCTCATCATTCACATGGTGCCGTTTTAAAGTGTAATAAATGCTTGTACTTCACAGGAAGCCAAGAGCATATCGTTAGATCAGGATCTGTTAAGCATCCTTTCTGACGCTCCAGGGAAATGTATTCCATATGCTGTTATTGAAGGTATTGTTTACTTTCTTGAGCATTTCAACTGTGTCTGTTTCTGCACAAAGATCAGGGTTCATACATCATGCCAGCTTATGCTAAAAGTATAGGGCAGCACTGTGGTGCCCTCTGTGTAATATAGTCACCCCTTGTGAATTCATTCATTAATTTAAGGGAATATTTGACAGGTATGTGGAACAGATTAATTCACATCCTAAGTTTCCTTAAAAGATGTCCTGAATTAACTGTAATGTCCGATTCCGGTCCTGAAGGCCCAATAAAGATGTCTCTTAAAACAACCTACTAAATCCGATTAATTAGTGTCTGATGGCTGTTCAAGCTGGAAATTCTCCAAAAATTGCTTGTCTTCAGCCCTCCAGGCCCCATGCTGTGCAGTCCTGATATTAATCATATGCTTGTACCATGGTTTCTTTTGGTTGTGGTTTGAAGGAGTCGTCCAGTCTGTCAAAGAGACGTTGAGCAGCCAGTTTGTGGACAATTGCCAGGGTGTCATCGCCAGACTAACGCTGAAGGAACAAAAGATGGTGTGGAACAGGACCACTCATATCTGGTAAGTGAATCTACAAATGCCACACAAATAAATAATACTATTAAAGTATATTACAAAACGGGTCGTTCCGGTCCTTAAATCTGATTGGCTAAGCCGTTTGTCCAGCCATGTCCAGCACTCCTCTAAGCGCTTTACATTCGCATGAATGCCTGAAATGCAATACATTAATTTTCTGAATAATTTAATGAACTGCGATCTGTAATCTAGCCGCTAGATGGCAGTATTTAATTGTTGAAGAAACTGGAAATCTGTTGGAAAGTGATCATGTTTCATTTTAAAAACCAGATTACATCTCCAAAGACCAGTTTTTTTATTGATTTTGCTTTCAAACCTTGTTTTATTTTATTTTAGTGTCTTTATAACAGTTTTGTAAGTGCAATAAGGCATTTGTGGTTGTGTATTATTGTAAATAAATCAAAGGAAAGAGACATAACTGTACTCTGCTTTGCATCCTTCCTAACAACACCTTATAATAATAATAATAATAATAATACATGCCCTCTCGTACCTTATTGACCTGTAATGTGGCATTTTATGAAACCAGTTTATTTTAAAATAAGAAAAGCTTTCCTTATTTCATGTTTATCATTTTATTAGTTCTGGATCTTAATTTGGTTGTAGGTCCTGTATACAATCCTGGGCCTGAATTAAAGACATTTTGCTTTATTTTAGGAACGATTGTGAAAAGGTCATTCACCAGCGCACCAACACCGTACCTTTCGATCTCACGTCTCATAACGATGCCATATCGACCAAGGTCCGTGTGATCCGACCGCTGGATGCTGAGCTTGACCTGGAGAAGACGTATGAGTACTTTCACCCAGCCGCGGACTCTTTAACTACTATCGTGGGCCACTTTCTGAGCGGCGAGCGACCAAAGGGGGTAAACGAGACAGAGGAGATGTTGCGATTAGGCGCCGAAATCACCGGAGTAGGAGAGCTGGTGCTGGACGCCGGTATCGTCCGTCTGCAGCCACCCAAACAGGGACTGCACTACTTCCTGAGCCGGCTGGATCACAAGGCACTGCTGGAGCAGCATCAGAGCAGCACAAACTGGTGGAGGATCCTGACTGGGCTCATGGGGCTGGCAGCCTCCACCACACTGCTGTACATGTTATGGAAACGCTACACCTGGCATAAAGAAAAGCAAAAGGAGCGCGAATTTCTGGAAGAGTTCGAGGAGCAAAGGAGGAGGAGGATGGATGGGGAGGAAGAGACTATGCAGGCAGGAGTGTGTGTCGTTTGCCTCAACAACCAGCGCTCGTGTGTTTTACTGGAGTGCGGCCACGTGTGCACCTGCTGGCAGTGTTACCGTGCACTGCCTGCGCCAAAGACCTGTCCCATCTGTAGGAGGCCCATCGACCGAGTGGTGCCTCTGTACAACATTTAACCATCATGCACCGTTGTCACTGCAACCCAGAACAACCAGTTCTGCAACTGAGAGATTAAAAAAACCCTTTTTATACAGAAACCCTTTGTTTTAAAGAGTAATGACCCAGGGCTCTAAAATGCTAACAAGTAATAAAGAATCCTGAAATCCTATGAAAAGTCTTATTCGTGAATATTAATATATTGTAATCACATCAGTAATGTTCATAAAACTGCTTAAAGTATTCAAAACTTTAAAGTAAGAACTGTGAAACAGCAATTAAACTGGGCTAATAATTGATCAAAGTAAATAAGAGTTATTAATTAATTAAGGTTATTAAAATAACAAAAATTTTTATTTTTAATTCATATTTTGATGAAGATGTGATTTAGTAGATTTTACAAGAAATGCAACTCTGTTTAGACCTTTAATAAAAAGCATTTGATTTAGACCTTTAATTCATTTAATTAAAAACATTGTAATTTTTTTCTTCATTAACATAATTTAATATATAGACATGTAATCAATAATTGTCATTTAGATCCCACCGTCAGTCTTTTAAAAAACAAACATTTAAATGTTTATTAAATAAAATAAAAACTTAATGAGGCGAGCTGTATGAATTAGAGCTGAGCTCAATTCACTGCTGTACCAGCAGTCGCACTTAAGATTAGGGTCTGTGTGGCACAGGTGAGATCCATTACCCTACATTCATTTATTCATTATCTTCCACGGGGTTAAAATTAAATTCTAATTTTGATTTTATTAAAAGAAGTGTCTTAACATTAAATTTGGACTTTAATAATAAAGTTACACGGCACTTTGGACAATGAAGACAGCAAAACAACTTTACAGAGCTGGAGCTTTTTAACAATGGAACTAATTAATTCAAACTAATTAAAACACAGAAATGTTTAAAAAATGTAATGCTGGAATATAAATGTTATAAATATACAAAAGTCAGTACCTCATTCACCATCCTCTTTACTGTAGCAGTTTAGTGCAGTTTGCAAAAATGGATTCATGTCGCTTCACTTTCAACATATAATGTAATCTATAATAAAAGGCACTTGGCGTGTGTCATCTCTATAGTGATAGGTGTGGGGGCAGAGTTGAGGGGAAATGCTGTAAGGAATGCTACGAGTTGCACATCAACAGCAAAGAGGACATCTGACTAAACGTGCGTGATCCCGCAGCACCTTTTTGCTTCCCGAAAACTTTAATAAAGGTGCAATTGAAGAAAGTTATCTTGCAATTAAAGCAAATCAGTGACCTTGATTAAATGTGCTGTAAACATGCTCCCCCCTGGGCAAAGAAGGGGTAAGACAGTTAGTCTTTTAAAAGCAGAAAGCATTCAGGGATCAGAACTGTGTTGTGAGAGCTGGAACTTAAACACTCATATCTGCACACTGACGTCTAATCTGGTTAGATTAAATCTTAATACCAGGTCACTGCTGCATGCATTCTGATCAGTGATCTACTGGATCTCTGGACTTTACAGACTGAACTGCAATCAAAAGCAAACATTTACATAAAAACAGCACTTTGGTTTTAATAGAGGAAATGGTTTTGTTTTGCTGGAACATGTTGGAAACAGTATTTGTGAAATGCTGAGTGTACATGATGTTTCCTTATATACACCTGACTGTGTTTTGTGTTTGGTTCAAAAGCTTTAATCTGGTGCTTGAATTTACTGATAAATAAAAATGGACTTTTCATCTATTTAAATAAAGCTGTGTATGATTTCGTTCTCAGAACACACTCAGGTTTGTGTTTTTTTTTTATTACTAATTTAGTTTCTACCTTTATTCCTTTAATAAACCAGAAATTATGTCCCACGTATTACACATCATCATCTATAGACTGTGTCAGTAGGAGTCACTAGGGCAGGAAGATCTGATTGTTCACTTGGTACAAAAATACACCCCTTCCTAATGCAACCCCCCTATTTATCCAGGCATGGGTTCAACACAGAGTGCACTGATAACGTTCACCCCCTAATGGCCAAGACAAAGAAAATACTCTTTATATATTTCTTTTTACTTTACATTTTCTGTTTTGTTATAGCTGCTTTTCAATTAAAGTACAGACCTACATTGAGTTAGTGGGACGTGGGTGAAACAGACAGCAGCACCCCCTCGGTCACGACACATAAAGGTTAATCCTTACGTAGACCAAAAGAGGACGCTCTATACACGTACTATAATGTCAGAACTCAGTTACAGCACTGTGTTTAACACGGAAAGTATCTGTTAAGACTTTGATTTATTAAGAAACTGCTGTTTCATGTACTGCATTCAATATTTAAAGTTAACTGTTTTTATTTATACATTTATTATTTATCAAACTCGTTCTCAAACGATGTAAAAAAAAAAAAAACGGATTGTTAAAATGTGAAGATGTTTAGTCTTCGGAAAGAAATAAAAAAAAAAGCTAAGACAATAAGTAACCTTTAAATCCCTTTTTGTAAATGTTTTTCTTTACTTCGCAACACTTAAATACATTCACAAAATCTAGACGTTTGATATGATGCAGTCTCAAAGGCTATTTGTAGTTTTTTTTCCACTATTAGCTTACAGTATATAAATAATGCGTCTTTATATTTTTTTATTGCTGATATTTCGTTCTTTTCGCGATTTATCGTGTTTTTTTTAATCCGGACAGCGACTTTACATTGAACACAAGTGTTGTGCGAATTTTTTACTCTTGTGTAAAATCGGAACCCTCCTGCGCGGATTGGTTAGATATTATCTTTGCTCATTTTGATTGGCTGAAAATCTCTAGAAACTGAATTAATTAGTGAATCGTGAGCTTGTGGTGGCCAATCATATCGAAGGGGTCCGATTGTGGGTAGGAATCGGAATTTAATAGAACACCTGGTTTCCACTACTGGACCCTGTTTGGTTAAAACGTCGGCGCAGCTTTAAGAAGCTTTCTCGGTGAATAAAACTCCGTGTACGTTAGATTTCAGGTCGTTTAATGACATTTTATTCGGTCTTTACTTTCGGGTTGCTTTAGACAAAGACAGATCATGTCGCAGGTGCTGCCTTACGAGGAAACCATAAGTCGTTACGGTAACGATGGAGACGAGGAGCAAATGTCGCTCACCTGCCGCCTGCACAACACAAACAACTTGTTCAGTGCTGCACAAAATAAAAGACCACCGAAACTTGGCCAGCTTGGAAGAAGTAAGCGAGGTGAGGGACTTGGTTTTACTTTTGCATCATCATCTTTATTATTATTATTATTATTATTATTATTATTATTATTATTATTGTTGTTGCTGTTGTCACATCATCACCTGAGAGCTTATTAGTTTTTTAGTTAGTGATGCACAAACTGATGGTTTCTGTCAGTCTCACCTGAGCTGTACTCCATTTTCAGGTAAAGTTATGTAGGGCACTAAATCCTAATCTGATAAATGAAACCTCATGAAGAGTTGCATCAATGCAGGGTCAAAACCCATGCAGCCTCATTTATTATTCATTGCTCCATGAGTGTATTCAGTATGTTTTTGCAATTCAACTTTAAAAGCCCACATATTGTTCATGTGACATCTGTGCATGTTGCATGCTTGCACTTGCCTGCACAATATTGTCTTAACCCTCTTTGCTCGTCCATTGTGTAATGCCTGCAAAGACTGCCAAGGCATGGATTTGGATGGATTACATAATGCATGCGCACATGAATATTACAGCTGGTTATATGAGATGGTAGTTTTGCTGAAGCCTGTGATGAGGTGCAGATTAACGGCAGGCCTGTGCCTGTATATGTATCAGCTGGATGTCAGTTCCACCAAAAGACATCATTTCACACTGCACTGTTTTAAAAGCTGGCAGCGTTGTTCAGAAGGGCGATGCAATATACAGTATCCTTTTAGTGTTGACTTTGCAGTGTGCACATGTGCACAAGGTGGTCTTTTTATAGTATGTACAGTGTTTACTATATATGTTTATATATATGTTGCATGTTTCTACATCATCTCAACTTGTTCTAAATGGAGCCGGCAACAGTTAAAAGTTGCTGTTTTTGACAATGACATCTAACAATTTCAGTCTTTCTTAACAATGTGCAATCTACAGAGTAAACCGCACTTTGCAAAAGTCAGATGTTTGCAGATTAAACTGAAACCCAGAGAGTTTACATTTACTTTACATTTAGTTATTTAGCAGATGCTTTTATCCAAAGTGACTTTTAACAGGTATCCCAACTTGGTTGGGATCAGAACACAGGGTTGATACAGAACCCTGGAGCAATGAGGGTGAAGGGTCTTGCTCAAGGACCCACATTGGTAACTTCAGTGGACCTGAGATTTGAACCCACAACCTTCTGATTGACACTAAACTACCACTCCCTTCAGTCAGTTGCATACATTATAAACAAAAGTATTTGGACGCCTACACATGAGCTTTTTTTGACATCATATACTAAATTGGTCCAAACTATGCAGCTGCCTGTAGGACGTTTTTGCCTATTAATCCAGAAAAGCATTTATGATGAGGTTAAGTTGTTCCACACCAAACTCACCCAACCATCGCTTTAAGGGTGTTCTTAACACTAGCGACAGTGCTGGACCAGTGGTTATGTCTGTTTATAAGTTTATATGTTTGGCTAAGCCGTTTGTCCAACCGTTTAGGCAAAAATTATTACCCATGTTGCACTTTATTGCTTTGCACAACGCACCTTTATTACATATTTGCACACTGTACAGTAAACTGTAAATTGTATTGTAAGGTAACATGATAGACACCATCCTTCCAAAATCAAATTCCTTGTGTGTAACATACTTGGCAAAATAAACCTTATTCTGATGTACATTATTTTCCCATTTTTTTAATTAACTGCATTCTATAATTTGCCTACTGGATAGCAGTATTTAATTGTTGGAGAAACCAGAGTCCTGTTACTCAGTGATCAGCATTCATTGTAAAAACCAGGCTAGATTAAACCGCGGAAGAGCAGTTTATTAATGATTTTCCTTTTAATAAGTGCATTTTTATTATAGTGTGTTGTAATCGTTTTCTAAAAGCAATAAGGCAATCAAGGTTCTGCATAATTGTGAATGAATCATAGGAAAGAGATGTAAGTGTACTCCGCTTCGTGTCGAGACTAATAACACCTCTTTCCTGTGATTTTATTTACAATAATGCAACCGTATTGCTTTGTCATAAGTGGGACAGAGGTTCAGGCATCAATGCCCACAAGGTTCTTAACAATCTGTAAAATTAGGTTCTTAAAGTATCGTGGTTACTCTCATTTACATTACACTTACATTTAGTCACTAAGCAGTTGCTTTTATCCAAAGTAAGTTACAAATGAGAGAACACTCCTGCACTGTTATGCAGTGAGGGTTCTGGTACTATACCATTTTATAGTATAGTATAGTATAGTATATAGCAATGATTCTTAACATTAAAGCATAAGATTTTGAGGTTATAAACTGGTAACAGTCTCATGTATTCTCTTTCTCTCTGTTGTTTTTCTTCCAGTCGTGTTAGAGGATGACCAAATCGATGAAGTGCTCCAAAACACGTCAGAAAAGTCCCCTTCCAAAGCGTAAAAAGTCCAGGATGTTTTCATGTCCGAGTACTCAAATCTGCAAATAAGAAGCACTTTGCCGTGCCCCTGTCACCAGTATGGGTTGCGAGTGGCCGCATGGCACATAGGGGTTGGGTGGGGAGCACTGATGCAGACTTCCATCTGGGCACCGCTGAAGTCTGGTGGGCGTTTTTTTGTTTTTCATCCTGAGGGCATGTTTTCATAACTTTCTTTACTCTTAATCCGAAATCAGTTCGATATTGTTCAGACCTTGTAAGTACCAGTTCTGTTGTATTGTGGGAATGCATGACATCGTTAAGCACAAACGACAATCTGCTGGTAACTGTTACCTTCTCATTGTTACAGACACGGCACTTTGGTTTTGTATCTTGCGACACTTTCTGTAAATTGGAACTGTGAATTTCAGTGACGTGCTTTTCACTTCAAAGAAATCTGGCCTGGTTCAGTCTTTTGGTACTTTTTTGCTGCGCCGTCGGGACATTTTTATAGCGCGATAGACCGAATTCTTTTCTAAAACGTTTTTTGTGTTTGTTTGATTACCTTCGATGTGGTGTCTTTTTCATTGTTGCTCTGAACTGCCTGCTAAGCTTCTGCTGCGTAGCTTAATATTGTATGGAGACGCAGTTTCTTCATGGGAGTGCAGCTTTAGTTGTTGCACTTTTTACCGTGCTTGTCACTCTGCTGTACTGGATGTGATCACGTTCTCGTGCCAAATCTCGCAAACGTATGCCAATCAAGCCATGTCGCCGTGCTCTGCCTACTGTGAAATTTTGCCAGCCTGGCTGTCCAGACATTTTCAGGACTTTATGTACTGCTTGTGCATGAGACGGGCTGAAGTGCCTCGCTGTGTCGCAGATAAACTGCTATACCTGCCGTCGTCCTGTTTTTATTTATTTATTTATTTATTTATTTATGGGCAACTTCAGAATGAGTGACCTCAACGCTGGAATATTCCGTATAGTACGTGTTGCACTTCTCACTGTTAAACAGGGCTAATAATGAAAAGTATCACCAATAAAATGTGAATGAATGAAGAGTTTAGCATCAATCATTGTATTGCTCAGTGCCACGAGAAAAACTTATTAACATCGCTGCTTTATAATAAGGTGAATAGTGCAAAATCAAATTTCAGTTATCATTGAAGGTCCTGTGTTGATTTAAAAAGTGATATAAGCTATAAAATATAAACCTGTAGTAATGTCTTTCCAGCAGAGAGGGCACTAAAGCACAGATTTACAAAAGGTTACATACTGCCTCTAATATTTGATGTTCTTCTCAGGCTATACACTCAATGGTCGCTACTTCTAATTAAACATACTTTTTTCATACAAAATCATTTTTGAAATATTGGATAATTTACTAAACTGCAATAAAACAGGTTTATTGACCACTATGAAATAAATTATTATTCAAAATTTAGAATTTGATCCACAGGGAATTAAAAAAGTTAGCACATAGGCATTTTATTAATGGAACATTTTCGCCTTGATTTCTCATTCTCCTGCTTAATCATACACTTTATCTGCTTAACAGTTTAAAGGCACGTTTTTCTATACCTTGAGTAGATTAAGGCATGTCTAATATTTATGTATTTACTTTTTACAATAGTCAGCCTCAACCTTGAAGCAGCAAAAGAAAAAAACCTCCTTGTATTCATTTGTTTTTTATAGGGGAAAAAAAACTTGAACCAAGTCTTAGTGGGGGACCAATTCTCCTTGAGCACCTGGGTGGTATTAAACAATAGCAGTGTTAAGAAGGCCTGGATCTGTCCTGACAAAATCCACAGATTTTGCCGGACAAGATCTTGGCTTGATTGTTTCATGCCCTTGTAATATGTAGTGTGTAGGTGGGAAGAAGTGGCACCTTTACAGAAGACCATCTCATGGGCATTGATGTGCCACTTTACCATGACTGATGTTAGCTTTTGTACCTTTTAATTTCTTTCATATATTATGTAAAGTAAACCTAAATTAAAGCATGATCTTTATGATTATTTGATAAGTTTGTTACAAAGTTTCTAGGTTGGCAAATTGCAGCACATGGGTGCTAACAAAGACCAAGCCCTTGATGTTTTATAAACTTCTACTGTACTGCTTTTTTGTACTTGTTACTAATGGTCATGGTTATATTTTATTTCCACATGGTTAACAACAATTCATTTTAACAACAAAGAAAAAGCATTGTGAATAAAGTAATAAAACTTGATTCATTTGCTTAAACCTTAAATTGATAGTTCTGCAGTCTTTGGTGTTCATCTATGGCACTGACATGTTTCTCTTGTAGGAGAAGTGAAGCACACTTCCTGTATTCCTTTAACAGCGTGCATTGCGATAGCAACAAGGGGTTGAAATTAGCTTGTTAGCTTTACCCTAGCCCCCAAATTGGCACATGGACTGTAGTATCAAAGCAAAACACTCAATTATTCAGGACCTTTTCACAATGAATCTGTAGCTGTTCATTATGCAATGGGACTCGTTTACTCTCGAGGGCCTCTCAAGACATAGTTATGGCCAGTTATAAGCCAAATAAGTGTTTAAGAGAAACTGCTGTAAGACTATTATTTACATACTAGGTTATTATAGAAGATTGAAAATATTTAACCTAGAGATAATCTACAGTTACACTTATCACAGTTGCAGAATTCATACAAATCAATTTATTGCAGTTATATCATCTCAATTCAACCATATCCATCGTATCCATTTAAGCATAAACAGTGTTGTCACCCCAATTCAGTCTGTCGTCAGTTCCTCTTTGAAAGCTAGTTATTTAGATTTACATTTACATTCCTGACCTGCCTGTGCCTGCATTAGACAATGTGAGTAAAACAGCTCTAAAACTCATATTGCTCTTATCTAAAAGCAAAGTCCAGTGGTGGTTGCCATGGTAACATCTGTACCATGGAAGCTCTTGAGCCCTGCTCATTTTCCACAATCCATTCATCGGGCTGCATTTTCAACAATGATATCGTTTTTGGTGCTTCAGAGGTGAGGAACTCAGATTCAATTATTTTTCCATTTAGCGTGTCAAACGTGGACTGCTGAATAATTTATCTTTAGAGGAACCATCCCCACTTTCTGCCTTTCTAATGTTCCTGGCTTCAGGTACATCTAGAGTAAAACTGAAATTTGGAAGCATAAATCCTGACTTTTTTTTTTTTTAGAAACAAATGTTAGAAACATGTTAAATTTAAAATTGTTTAATTATAGGGCACATTTTGACATCCTGTTCTAAACTGGTCCCACCTTTGCAGTAACTTTTTTCTTTACCAAGACATTTGGTAAAGAAAGACCCATTATCTACAAGATGTTTGTGAGATCAAATATCAGTGTTGGACTCAGGAGTCTTTATTCACAGTGTTCACCATAATCCATCCCAAAGGACTGCAGGCCAGTCAAGGTTTTTCACACTAAACTCATCTAACCGGGCCTTTATGGACTTTGAAATAGCAAAATTGTTTTGACAAAATTGAAAGCATGCCGTTTAATTGCTAATGCTTAATTAGGTGGTTAATTGTATAAACCTGTGGCGATGGGACTGGTTATAATTCCCAGCTGGGAGATTCAAATTTAAGTATAACTTAATATAAAAATTCAGTGGTTTGCTTGTTCAACCTGCTTGGAACAATGATCTTACACTAATGCCAATTTCAAAGCCCAAAAATGTCTTTGAAGAGCTCTTATGAATAATTAATACGAACCAATTCGTGTTTTAATCAGGTTATAATACAAGTTTAGTTTATTAGCACAGCATTTAATTAAGAAACAAAAAACGGGCAAATGCAGCGATGGATTGGCGCCCTGTCCTGGGTGTATCTGCCCAGCACCCGAGACTTTCTACCCTGGATGGGCATGGGGAACCATCCCGCGACCCTCAAAAAGAAGTGGTAGATAATGAATGAATGAATTAATGAATGAATGAAAAATGGGCAAATGCTAATTGCACCCTGGTGGAATTTAGCCAAATTTCACTAGCTAGCCGAAAATTTAGGCAGTTTTCACTACTTAGCCTTAACTTACAAAGTAAGATGATTCAGGCTGCTTTTGCGACATCTATTACTGCAAATATAGCATTAGCAAGCTAACAAAAATGTTTAGCTAATGTTAACTTGAATGTACTGTTAGCTTTTACGCCTCTGACTTAGTTTGCCGCAACCAGCATTAAGATAATGCTATACATACTAGCTGATGGTGGACATGAATATATTTAGTTATATTTGTATTTTTTTTCTTATTATTATACAAGCTGTATTGTGGAGCATATGCTACATGTAGCCAGGTAGAAATACACAGACACTTCCTTAAAAATATTACGTGAGTACAACAGTTCACTGATGCACTGTATAATTCATGCCTGTTGGATGAATCTGGATGTGTTTCTTAAAATAGGATTAGTCTCTTAATTATTAAAGAATGGCTTATTAATTCTCTAAATGAGCCTTTTTTATTATTCAGATTTTTAGAACATGGATTTAAGCAAGAACATTGGATTTTTAGAACATGGATTTAAAACAAAATATTTTAAATAGTTTTTAAAATGATCTGAGCTGTAAATGCATGAATTATAAACAAAAACAAGCTTCTACTGTAAGGAAATGCATTTTATACACAAAGGAGACAGAATGAACTGTTATTGTTTACGCTGAGTGCATAAAGCTGATATGTCTGCCAGATAGAGCTGACATGTTCTCCAGATTATTCTGATCCAGATCTGACCCACATTCCCAATTTTCATCTGGTCTACATGCAGCATGGATTAATTGCACTTGGGTAGGCTGCTACATACATAACAAATTAGGGTCACTCATCATCCAAAGGTAGGTTATTCACATGTAGGTAGCACTGGCAGATCTTTATTAAATGTGAACTAAAGGTGTTTTGGAATATATAGACACGTGATTTTGGCGACTTAGAGGCAGCAGTGCCACATGTCTGGCACTAATCGACCAGATGTGTTTTGGGATATAATGCTTTCATATTAGGGCCACTTACTGCATAGTTTGAAAGTGCCGGCAGTAAGCCAGCAGAGCCGAATCTCAACCAGAATCGGCCCACATCCATATGTTACCTGTGTTTGGCTGTCAGTTCTGATTACAGGTTTGCTTTAAAACATTATTTTGAATACAGCACACAGGAAACGACTTTAAAAACTTGTTAATACCAATGTATATGCAAAGATGTTACTGAAACCAAACATTCATTCATTTCTTAAAGCACTTAATCTAATTTGAGCTGTGGGGAATATTGGGCAAAATGCAGGAAAGCACCCTGGGCAGGTCGCCAGTCTTGACATTATTGATTCATCAATGTCAATGTCATGTTGTCAAGTTCACCTAAACAGACCTCTAGGAGCCACCAAATTTGTAACTGATGATATCACTACAAGTTGTGGCACAAATGCAGAGTTGTCTGACTGGATCAGTTTAATGACTGAAACCTGAATTGTAAAGATGTGCCTTAAATTGACAAATTCTTAATTTAATTTAATTTCGAAGCAGTCAGTATTTAGGTATTTAAATATGTTTTTACTGATTAGAAGAACCATGGTTGTTATTTACGAAGTAACTAGAACGAAAGCCTGAACTTTGCTGGGATGCTGATAGGACACCTCTGTGTGATGCCTCTCACCATGTTCAGATGATGACAGGTCTGCGAGTCTGTGATGTGTGATTTGACTATCCTGCTGTAAGCTGGGATAACACATGGTGATACTGTCTTGGCAAGGGCACAAGGTGCTGAGGAAACCACAATGCTCTCAGCAGGACTTGTTACCATAGTAACCACAGATATCTAGCATCCACAACATAGTTAAGGTGTTTATTTTTGTGGAGAAGCACAGCAGGTTTGTATATCCTTCACAAAATTGAATAGCACATGTTCTACTTATCTGCTGCTGGCCCTCTAATTTGTCTTCTAGGACGCTTTTATAAAACTGTCGTATTGCTTATCATAGCTTCACTTTATGTCACAATGATGTGTGATAATGTTATTAGAGCTTCTGTGAACAATTACAGCATTTAGCAGATACCCTCATCCACAATGGTCTCACTGAGGCCATTACAAGCATCTTATAGTTGGGGCACAACAATGGCAGTGCTAGAATTTCTACCATCAACTTTCTGGCCCATAGTCCAATCAATTTACAAATAAGCCATTAAGACTGTCCTTTCAATGGTAGCCATTAATCTTCTGGCTGTAAACCTGCAAAACCTGGCTTGCCTGTGTTCTATAATAATAATAATTGTAAATTCATTTTGTCACAGTGTTACACCAGCTGCCTTTCCTGACGAAACTCTCCTACTTGCCCCTTTTTGGGTTTATCACTAATGAGTGCATTGTTACGTATACTCATAATACCTAGTGGAATGTGGGACCGTCTTGCTGTGAGATGGAACGCTAAGCGCTGTGCCACTTTGCTGCCCCAGAAAATGAATAAATGAATAATCATATTTCGTAGTCAACTGACATAAAACATTATTTATAATTATAAATATATTATGTTCCTCCAATATAACTGCTCATCCTGTTGTAATTCCATTATTTAAAACAGGTTTCTAAAAGCCAGTCATGTAATAATAAAATGGCCATATGCTAAATCCTCATCAGATAATTACAGCCAGCAAAATCATTTGTAACTACAAGCTTACAGCCCGTGCAAAGATTAATCCAAAAACCAGTTTGATTTTATTGAAAAGAGACAATGTACATCCCTTTACATCCCGTGACCTTAAAATAATAACTGCAGATTGCTTGGAAAATTGTGACAACTTTAATATACACTGACTTGCAACATGCGCCTCAAATAATACAGTTGTGGACTTGAATTAGTAATGCTCTATCAAATGACACAGAGCTTGCAGTTTCCTCAACAGAATGGCAATATCCTGTCAGGCCTGAACCTCCTGTTCGTCACCAAGCAGCGGTGACACACAATCCTCCGTCCCTGCAGCGGCAAAGCCCAAGGGAATAAACTGTGTGTCGCTCATGATTATTTTACAGCCACCACCATCAACCTGCCAAGCTCGTTTGAACACGGCAAAGCCATTGCCCTCGAGGAAAGAGTTCACCACCACCGTCATGATCTTACCTTTGAGACTACTGCTAACAATCTGCTCCAACATCCGTGCTGACATCACATCTTATAATCCCCTGAGGAAAGTGTCATATAAACTCATATAAAAGCATGTAAAACATTTTGGACCATTTTTAAAAATAAATTATTTATATATTGCTCCACACAGACCTGCAATTTTAAAAACTTAATACAGAGTATAATAATGCTCTGAGGTAAAAAGCTATGAGTTTTCTTAAATAAAAAAAAATGTACTTCTAAATAACATTTACCACAATAATTTGAAGTTTACAACAATAATATCTTGGCTACATTAAAATCATACTGCAGCAGTGTGATGTTTAAGATACACATACAGTAATATTTCTAGAAGTTGTCTGAAAGAAATTAATGTATAGGGTGCTACGGTGGCTTGATGGTTATCACATTGGCCCTGCTCTCTGTGTCCATGTGGGTTTCCTCAGGGTTCTCTGATTTTCTCTCACATTCCAAAAACATGCATTGAAGATAAATTGTCAGCTCGAAATCTCCCCTATATAGTCTGTGTGTTTGTGGCTGTGAGTGAGCGAACGTGTGCCCACTGATAGATTGGTACCCTGTCCTGGATGTATCTGCTCAGCCTTCAAAATGTTCTTCCCGGGACGTGCATGGAAAACCCCTCCGTGCCCCTGGTAGATGATTAAGTAAAAATTAATGGATGGATCAATTTATGTATGTTTATGATGATTTATGATGATGGGATCTTGATGCACAACAGGCTGTGATTTACTGAGAGTATTGCAAAAAGAGCATTTACTGGACATCAGTTTTGTATTTCTGCTTTTATTGATTTGCTCTGTGAAATCTGTAATTTAAAATGTACAAAACTAAGTACTAAGGTCTAAAGTCTCTGTGACTGCTGCAATCAAGCACATTTGCAAATGAGAGGTGGAGTCAGGGAATCAAGTGAGGTGATTGGTTTAACCCGGAATGTGTTTGTGTAATTGTCTTCAGCTCCTGTTGAGGTATTAAAGAGAGATGAGACAGAGCGCATGTTGGCTGCAGGTCACGTGTGTGTGTGTGTGTGTGTGTGTGTGTGTGTGTGCGTGCGCGTGCGTGTGTGTGTGTGTGTGTGTGTGTGTGTGTGTGTGTGTGTGTGTGTGTGTGTGTGTGTGTGTGTGTGTG
>JAOUQT010074878.1:0-10182 GCA_025769995.1 Xyliphius kryptos
TGGTCAGTTCTCTCACCATAGAGGTAGCATGAGGCGGTGTCTACAACCCACACAAGTTGCTCAGGTAGTGCAGCTTAGTCAGGATGGCACATTCATGCCAGCTGTGGCAAGGTTTGCTGTGTCTGTTAGCACAGTGTCCAGAGCATAGAGAGGATACCAGGAGACATGGAGGGAGCCGTAGGAGAAAGCATTCACCCCCTCATCATGAGCATTCCCAGGCGTTGTAGGGAGGTCATACAGGCATGTGGGGGTCACACCCACTACTGAGCCTCATTTTAACTTGTCTTGGGAAATTTCCACCGAAGTTTGATCAGCCTGCCATTTGATTTTCCACTTTGATTCCATGATTCCAAATCCAGATTTCCATTGGATAGTAATTTTGATTTACGTTTTTATGGTATTTTCTCAACGCATTCCACTATCTACTAATTAAAGATTTTCAACTGAAATACTTTATTTATTGAGATAATAATGCATTTATTGGATGCATTATTTTATTGTTCCCTTTATTTTTTTTGAGCAGTGTATATATTATTATAGATGTTGCCCAAATTCAAAGTTTACAAACAAGATTTTAATAAGCAAGATAATAACTTTGCACATCACCACCTCATTATTTAACAAATAAGGCGAAATAATTTAGGGTTAATAACTAAAGAGTTAAAATAAGTACCTCCAGCTTTCTCTATTCAGCAAGTTAAGTCAAAACACTAAGTACACATATTATTGGAAAATAGATTTAACCAAAAAAAGAATACAGCTGACCAGTGCCCAGGTAAACATAGATTAGAAAGATAACCAAGAAGTATTCAGCATTTGCTGGTGTCACACATTTCCGAAGCGATAATGTAATACCGCCCCTAATATGAATCTTTGGAGGTCACCTTAATGCCAAGCTAATAAAAAGAGAGCGCTGCTGAATAAAGCACAAAAACATTAATTATGATCATTACAAATCCATATAGATTTCTCAATATATACTATCATATGTTAAAAAGAGCCCAACTCATTAGTTTTACATTTAGCTTGTTTCTTTATAAGTTGAGATCATCTGCTTAGTATTGCATTGCATTCAAAAAATGCAGTCTTAAACCTAAAAAAAAAAATATTCAACAAAAATCAACCCTGATTGGTCTCATTGCAAACATCTGGAATATAATTTAAATTGCATCTACCAGTTCTACCTTTCTTATATTACTACTACTTTTTTCTTATTTTATCTCTCTTTTTTCTGCTACAGTATTATTACGGTGTAGTGATATGTACCTGCCATTGGGCTGTAAAAAATCTTTCGGTATTAATAAAGTATTCATCAGTCAGTCAGTCTATCTATCGAGAAGTTGTAATGGTATGAGGGACAAAAGACTTTTTAAGTCCGCTTGTACTCTATTTAAGGTAGAAGCAGTCTATCATTAAACAGACTCCTCTGGTTGGTGGTGACGATGTGCAGAGCGAGACTAGCACTGTCCATAAAGACCAGTGGTTTGTCCATAGTCCTTTTCTCTGGCACCGTCACCAGAGAGTCCAACCCGTCTGATAAGTTTGTCCAACGTGTGTGTGTGTCTTTCTTGGATGTGCGGTTAAGATATGTATACATAATAGGAAAACGTGGTGAAGTAATAAAGGTAGTCATTTTGCCTACTACATATTACATGTTCTCTATAGTTAAACACATCCGTACAATAAAATAGACAGACTAGTGAAGTGAGCACACGTGCACAAACCGGCGGACTGTGGTCCTGGGTGCATTTGGGGTTATGTAAGGGCAATTCAATATTTGGTGCAACGGGGCAAGATTGGTTCCTTAGAGGTTCTTTAAGGATTTAACTATATCTAATGTAGAAAGTGTTGTTATTGCTGTGATTTTACTACGTCCTAGTATAATTATTCAATAGATAAAGTCAGGATGGTTTAGCAAAACCACGACCCCACGACGATCACGTTAACATATTATTTTTACCAACACGCATAGTCATAACAAATGAAGACAGAAAATTTACTTTGTTCTGTTTGTAAGAAAAACAAAAACCCTTACAATTATATTTTAATTAATTTAAATGATTTTTTTTCTGTTTAAAAGCAAATGCTTAGCATTTACACATGTTTAAATACTTCGAATCTATAGGGTACCAATAAATATATACGGAAACCATTTTCTTTTAATTCTGTGTATTCATAAGAACCTAAAATAATAGTTATGAAAATGTTAATCAAATCATCTTTATAAACTATCCATGGTTTGGTCCGCATGCCATAAAAAAGATTTCCTATTTTTTTTAAGTTTTAAAATAATTTTACAAATATTTGCCAAAGACTTTATAAAAGTTCAACAAGTATTATAAGCGTTAAATAAATATACACAATCCAGGTAACTGACTACAGTTAAAAACTGATTAGCCATAATCCATATAAAATGTGACGCAATTTAAAGCCAAACTTGAGCAAAAAGAGTGAAAGTGTAAAATGTTTATTTTGAATTTTTTTTACTGTGCAACAGTCACAATACGAGTTATTTATACAATGAGCAATAGGACAAATGAACACTGAATCGAGCCTATCTACATGTCAGGTTGTTCTCTGCTTTTGGGAAAAAAGGAAAACAAAAATTGGTGAGAACGTCCAAAAAAAAAAAAAAAAGAAAAAAAAAGCAGCCTACTTAAGGTTAAATTTTCACTCTAATTATTCTAAAATATACACGTGTTTAGTCCTTTAAAATAAACTGAATATATAATATTTTCTTTGATACACAATCAATACCAAATGAATATAGTAGGAATGTTTAGTAGGCCTAACTAACAGATAGGCAAACTAAAGTCGTTATGTTTAAGAGAACATACATGCTTAAAATGCAAGCAACACATTTAGATTTGTTTTGGGAAAAAGTAAGTAAAATATATATGTATAAAAAAAATCAGTCAATTATGCAAACAATTTTGGACATTCTGCAAATCCCAAAGTTTAAAGCCTAAACAAGGCTATAGTTCCCAAAGTTTCTCCAGTGGTAAGGGGAAATGGACCACATTTGTAACAAGTGTAACAGAAAATGACATGAATACAACTGGTTGACATTGGCATGGAAAACATCTGTTGGTTTGGGGAGGAAAAACCCACTCAGCTTGAAGTGGTAGATCCATTCAAAGGAGATTTTCTCACTTTGTTAACAAATGTAAACTGTCGACTTGGACTTGCCACGGAGGACCCGTTAATGGGGTTGGAAATGTGTGGGAAAAGAGGATGAGGGGATTGGATTTGTGTGCTTGGACTGGGTAGTGGTGAGGAAGAGGATGGTGCTCTGGCTGGGCTGTTGGCCTGATCACTCGCAGAGTCACTTTCTGACCGGTTGGCACTGCTTAGACCATCTTGTGTGTGGGTTATCTTCATTTTTTTGCAATTAGGTCGAACACGATATTTCAAGGGCAATGGTCCATTCTAAAAACAGCAAGTTTTGAGCACTTTTAGGTGATAGAATTCATATTTAGACATTAAAAATAAAACAGCTTATATTTATAGCAATTGAGGTTTCTATGCTAGAACAGCAATAAAAATGCAGCAAAGCAGTTTTGGTGCTAAACAATTTACATTATTTACATTAAGTAAATATAATTAGACAATATATTTGTAAATCTTTATGAAGGTCATGTTGACTACACAATATCAACTGTACCATTATTTACAGGCCACATTTAAAATAAAAACGTCTAATTCAATAAACAGGTATTGTTCTTTTAAATGCAGTAGCCCGCTGAAATCGTTTAAACGTGGAATTTAACCAGAAGTGCCTAAAGCACAAAAAAAGACTTTATTAATTATTCCATTATAGCTTACTTACCCGTCTCCATGTGTAAATGTATGCGATGTCCATTAATGTGTAATAATCCTTTAGTGGCTCGTCTTCATACATTACTTCAATCTGTCAAAATTACAAATGGGGACAATTAAAGACATGATAATACTGTAAATCGAGCAATTGGGCTTTTCCTTTACTTTGTTTATGTATATTTTGTTAAATAACTTTAGAGGTTATTGGAGGGAAAAGGATACCTGAAATGTACATGGGATGTCCATTTTGCTTCGGAGAAACTTTCTTAAATGCATTACAGTCATAGCAGCAGGACACTGTAAGTACCTCTTGTTATTTACCTTAAAAAATAAGGCGCAAACATTATTTAAAAAAAACACTAATTTAAAACATTTTTTTCTGTATAATTGGTCAATCATTCATTTTTTTAGCTTCTACAACATCAAAATTCACCTCTTCTTTAGTCTGTTTTTCAGCCTCACTGCCCTGTTGTTTGTTGGCCCTAAAAAATCATTTAAAACATTTTAAAAAACATACGTAAAAAAAATACGTTCATTTAATTTAATTTAAACAGTTCAAAGTGTATACTTGTTGTCAAAGAACTCAATTGACAGGCTGATGATTTCATCATCTGTGATGATTCTCTTGTCTTCATCTGCAACTTCACCTCGATCTTCATTGGAACCATTTGTGGCTAAAAAGACAAAGAAGTTGGCAAAGTGCATTTGTAACAGCTATAAATTAGATATTTAGTATGGCCAAATTCATTCATTAATTATCTTCTGCTTAATTTAATAAATACGGAAGCTCTACCGTCTACAGATGGATGTTCTGCATAAAAATCTCTCCTCCGCTTCATTTCGTCTACAATGAAATACAAATTCCTTTGTTAATATTACACAAAATGTTGCACATTTCACAATGAAAGAACCCATTTAAACTTGCTGCAGAGTTGCACATGCTTTGCATTCTATGAACATTTTCTTCACAAAAAGCTTTCTAAATATGCAATAACCATTTTTTTATAAACTTTTAGTGGACAAGAACACAAGAGAGAATACTTTTAGTGTAATCAATGATAAAATAAATTATATAAGACAGTATATAAGAGTATAGTCATTAAGAGTGTGTTCTAGTATTTTGTCTGGCATGTGGAAAAGACATGGATCATGGACTGACCACAAAACATATTTTTAATGTCTCTCTGTTGATCTCAGATGACAGTATTTTAAAATGATTTTAAGTCCATGCTTTTTCCATTACATTACCATGACAGTTTCTTGCCTTGTGGCTTAACCTGTCAAACACATTTTGCTGATATTATTATTTGAAGCTGGTGTGGAATCAAATTTTTTTTAATTTTGCACTGCACATTAAAGACTTTTTGTTAATGTGAAAGACAAATCTTTTTACAACTTTTGACCAAACACAATGAACAGTGACCCATTTTTGCCAGAAATTATATTTTTGGTAGATGATCCTTGTACATGCTCTTGATTGTCTCCCCTTTTTAAACAGCAAAAGTCAATAAAAACATTATCAATATTATTATTATTTTAAATAAAAAGTTGAAACTACTAAAATAACATATTTTTAATTTGAATAAAACTGACAAACTTTGTATAAGGAAGGCTGTCTTTAAGTGTCTCTTAATTAAAAAAAGTTAGAAGTAATATGACCATAAAGCATTTGAAAGTATGACAAACATGTTCAAAGGTTACTAAATTATGCATGTTTAAACTCTTTGTTTTTCATAACACGTTGATTGCAACTTACTTTTAAAGAGACCTGGGACCAGCTTATAGACAATGTCCTGTAGAGTTTTGTCAGACCTAAAATAGTAAAACATTATGAATCTTTTAGAAGGTGTCCATCTCTGCATAAGCAGAATAAATTATTAAGTCATTAGTGTTAGCTTCTGAAAATCCCAAATGTCTGAACACTCCAGAACAAAGAACACAGTTATAACATGTTGGTAACACATATTTAACCATTATATTGCACACACAAAAACACAGCAAATGCAAATCTAGTACAGATGGCAAGAACTTTTATGTTTTAATACACATCTAAATGTGTTACCTTATATTAAGAAGAGGTTTTGTTTTGTGAACCTGGACATCACAAATGGGGCAGTACTTGCTGGTCTCCAGGTATCGAACAATACACATTTTACAAACTAAGTAAAAAATAAATAAATAAAAAAAAGTGAGTACAAATAAATCTGTTCTGCCTATAAGAAATATTTATGAACATATCATTTACAAGCATCAGTAACAATTCAGCACTTACAAGAATGCAGACATTCAATGATTGTGGTTGCATCGATGAAATATCCACCACATAACACACACATTAAATGTGGATTTAGTTCTGTGATCTTGATCCTTGTAGTGCGATGCATTGTCATAAAAAGTCAGGGTTCTGAATGAAAACAAATATCGCATAAGTATGATTTGTCAGACAGAAGACAAAAACTGCAATCAAATTAGCCTTAAAAAACCCTGACCTCTCCAGCAAACTCATTATAAAATGTGCATTAACCAGGCTAATTGTTTTCATACTGCATTCAAGAGACAGTTATCTACTGAAAGCAATGTACATTGTACTGATTTTAAAGGTTTTGGCTGGTCAAAAAAGCATCTAGTCATGATTTTGTATTCCAAATAAATACATTTATTAAAAATCTATAAATCAGGTTCTGCTTGATTTATGTCGAACATGGCGAGCATATCGGTGCATTTGCCATCATTCAGCATGTAATCATGTGTTCAGTCTGTTTTTGCTCTCAAAACGTTGAAACGCTTCTTGTTTCTATAGCAACCACGCTCTGTTCCACGTGGCAGCAAATTAACGATGGAAAATTAAACCGCCGAGAGGCACCAATGGACAAACTCTGTTTGGGGCAAAATTTAACCCGCTTTGATACACCGGACAGACCGTCCGCAATTAAGGCCGATCGTTAGACATTTTGCTCTTTATAAAGTTGCCCTGCCCGCAGGTCTAAAGAGACTTGTAAGCTATTGTTTTAATCTTTTATCCAAATACTTAAATCAGCCTGTACCGAAGCAAATGTTACCGATCACACAGGGGGCTATCTTCACAAAATGTCAAACATGAAACTGCAGAAATGATTGCAACAAAAAGGGCAGCTCGGTGTAAATAACACCTCTTACTGCTGCAATAGCACCTGTTCGTATATCTGTTTTACACCAGAGAGGATTTGCGTTAGGCCCGTATATAAATATCCACATTATATATAGCCTGCATACTAAATAAGACCAGATGAATGCAGAACAAGCAACTAGGAACCTAAATAGGATCCAGACATTAATGTCTCACGTTTTTAGAAAACGAAAAATGAAACCCTACCGCAGGTCAAAATACACACAAAATGCCGGTGCACTTAACACAAGACCGCTTTTCATTAAACTAATAAAATGTATTAACACGCTGTGATGTAAACCACTGAATGATGCGAGTTAAGTACTAAATTTGGTACGCAACATACATTATAACCAAACTTCATGCAGAGGATAAGCTGACATACTGCAGGTGAGCAAGAAATCCAAGGAACACACCTGCACGCAAAAGTAGATTAAGTTTGTATATTAAGGTTCTGCAAAAAAAAAGGCATGTAAAATGACTGCATGCAATGCAACCTCGTTCAGAAAGTACGTGTAAACCGCGTCGCACAATCTGCAATGGGCTTTTTTATGATTTGCTGCGTTTTGATGAATGAGGCAAGAAGTCACATATAGACGACTGTTCACCACTGTCTTTTAAGTAAGTTGTGTGTATAGGTTGAGGTTGTACGTGGATGCAGACAGGTTGGCGCAGTCAGAGACAGCCACAAATGCGACAGCAGAGGAAGCAGACTTCTATATAGACATTTAACTGATTGCACATATGTGCAAACGGTTCTTTCTCTTGCCTTTTAACGTTATACACTCAAATGTGAAGTCACAATAAAGCCACACTTTTGATTATTTTATTATCACGCCGACCGAAGTAACAGTAACCAAAATATAGCCGTTATAGAACCTCCGAAGACATAAGTGCAACAAATTTAATCGCCCTCCTCAGGACTGACGCTGGATGTCTGAGGGTGTCGTTGTGGAGTTTTTGAGTTATATATATGTTTATATGCATCAATTCGAATTTTGACGTGTGGGTTAATTTGTACGTTCCAATTATTGAAGAGCACGCCCTACTAATTTTTTTGATACAATGCACGTGGGTTTGACTGGAAAACCTGGGACAAGAAAGTTTTTTCAAATTTTTCTAATTGGCAAAAAAATAATAAAAAGTGGCCGTAGCTTATGTGTCCAAATTTCAAAGTTAGTTGGGGTCAGGAAGTCTGATAAAAAATGTGTGTAGTCTGGGGAAAACATTGTGTAGTAGTTAGAAGCTCAAATGCACTATACAGTAGCGCTATAACGTAAATACCCTCCAAGTTTGGTGTATGTTGGACTTACGGTCTTGGCTGCTCAACGCGTTTTACCCCCCAAAATCATCATAAAATAATAAGAAAAAACTGAGCAAAAACAATTGGGTCTTAAACACATAACCAGTAAAGAAGCCAAATACATTTTTTAACGTAACATTTTCACGCTGCTTAAATGAAATGAACCACGAAAGCAAAACAAAGCAGTATGGCCTATTCATTGACCATCACAAGTACATCAGGATCTCTCGTTTATTAGCTGCTTATACTTTAATTAGCCTGGATTTCGCCCAAATACGTATTTTATGCATGTTTTCATTGAGCCAGACTGAAAAGGCTGAGTTAACCCTAATAATAGAAAGAAACCTTTTTGACATGTGGCGCATAGCTACACACTGACCGTATGGATTTAAGTTAAAAGGGGCCAGAGATTCAAACCAAATTGGCATTAAAGCCGTGTCATGGGTGATTAATAAACTTTGGAGCATGTATCTATAAAACTGGGTGATTTTATGAACACAACCCGAGCAGAGCGCCGTTTAGACAGCGGGCAACTGTGAACGCTGGTCCGACATGCCTGTCTGTTCGAGCGGCGGCTTCGTTTCAATCCAATTTTATTTGCTACTTTTCTCACAAACCCCAAGAAAACATGACAGCACGACAGTTTAGATATCAATTAAGATGCTTTTATAAAGCGGATCGACAAATTTTGGCGCCAGCGCTGGAAATGAACTTAACACCGATGGCAGTGTGTGGAGCGAGCAGGCTGGGTTTGAGCTGCTGGAGTCCGCACAGACCGAACGGCAGAGCCGATGGAAGAAGAAAAAATAACAAGCCGTCCACGCAGAGCAATCGGTCTTAAAAACAAAAAAATGGAAATGAGATGAGAGAAGGCGTACCTGTCAGCGGTGGAGGTAAATCCTGGAGAGCGGATGAGTTTAAACAATGAAAAGTTGCGCGTTGATCAGCAGAAAGCGAGTGCAAGCCAAGCGGCCATTTTGAAAAAGGGCTGCAGACGCTGTCAATTGCAATAAGAGTCGCAGCCACAGCGCATTTTAAAAGCGGTAACACAGACCTTCCGTCTCCGTCTTCAGTGAGAATACAGACCGAATGTTTACATTCCAAGCCGTCTGCGTTCGAACGTGCATACAGGAAGGCGCGTTCTTTCGCTTAAGATTCGCGTTTGGTGTCTCGGCGCTGATGGCTCGGTGCAAACTGACACCGTCCCCCAAAATGGCTTGCGGTTCGACCGCCCCACCAGGTCACGTGATGCGCTGCTTAAGGGCGGCCTGGGAATTGCAGTTACGGGTCGGTGCGTTTACGCATGGGGTAAACACGAAAAGGCTTCAGGAACAGAAAGGCATCATCATCCTCCTTTCGCCTAAAGAAGAGAAGCATCGGATGCGTCACTCCACGTCACAACGCACGTTTCATCTTTCTTCTTGCCTCGACTTTTTACACTGATTTATTCTTATCTTTTTATTCTTGATCTTTTACGAATCTGTGGTGGCAAGTGCTATCAAACCTCAGAAGAAGCTTTATTAGCATGACATATAATTCAGTTTGTATTACCAAAGCACACTCACAAAATATTAAATACAATAGACAAATAAACATCATTTTGTGTGTGTATACAAATATATTCTAGTCCACGCGTTACCAATGGTTTACCAAGGTACCATTGTGTTACCTTGGTGACTGTGATACCAGCTGCATTAAGATCATTAACAGGTTCCCCCGTATAGCTTTAGGCTGATCTCTCACCTTCCTCACGAGGTCATATTTTTGTTGCCCGTTTCAGCCTTGTGCAGATCTAATATCTTGTCCTTGACATCCGTAGAAAGCTCATTGGTCTTGACCATGTAAAATCATATGTTTATTTGTATACATATGTATGTATACAGTGGAGGAAATACGTAGTTGATCCGTTGCTGTT
>JAOUQT010074887.1:0-10182 GCA_025769995.1 Xyliphius kryptos
TTAAAAAAAAATCCCCCAAATTCAGCATAACATAATCTTTGACTAGAAGTGTTTTTGTTCAAGTTTGTTATCATACATTTTCAAGTTTGTGGTATATATGTACATAGATCACCATGTGTTTGAGGTAATAATTTAAAGCTGAAAATCAATTACATACTTCCAGCAGAGAGGCAAATTGGCAGCTAGTGTCCGGCAGGTGACATTTTTAATTAAATCAGGTGTTGAATTATTCACTAGTTTAATCTGCAAACAGTTCATTTTTAGCTATACTGTGTATATACACAGTCTGGGTGTACCTACGTAGAAATAGATTTCAACAACACTTTAAAAAGCTGGAACAAAGGCATGCTTATCACTTTTTTGTTAATTATATTTTAAAATATTTTAGAAATTAAAAATGCTAATTGCTACTTAACGGTTATATTTTTTGCGTGTTCTTTGTGTTGAATGTAGACTTGTGCTGCTTAATAGTCTGTCGTGGCTTCTTCTTGATGCCTGGCTAATAGGAGCTGGTGTTGTTTTGACAACATATGTCTTTTCAAAATACCTATTTAACTAATGGTGCCTTCACATACATATATCAGCATACACTATACTGCCAAAGGTATTCTCTTACATGCCTTGACTCACATATGACCTTGAGTGACATCCCATTCCTAATCCATAGGGTTTAACATGATGTCGGTTCACCCTTTGCTGCTAGAACAGCTTCGACGCTTTTGGGAAGGCTGTCTTCAAGGTTAAGGAGAGTGTATGTGAAAAATGTTGACCATTCTTCCAGAAGCGCATTTGTGAGGTCACAGATGTTGGACAAGAAGGGCTGGCTCTCAGTCTCTGCTCTAATTCATCCCAAAAGTTTTCTATTGGGTTAAGGTCAAGACTATGTACTTATCCATACCAGACTCAGTCATCCATGTCTTTATGGACTTTGCTTTGTGCACTGGTGCACAGTCATGCTGGAAGAGGAAGAGGCCAGCTCCAAACTGTTATCACTAAGTTGGGAGCATGGAATTGTCTAAAATGTCGTGGTATGCTTAAGCATTTAAAGTTCCTTTTACTGGAACTGAAAGGCCAAAACCAGGCCCTGATATGCCATAATGCCTCCCCCGCCAACCTTTACACTTGGCACAATGCAGCCAGACAAGTACTGTTCTCCGGGCAATCGCCAAACTCAGATTGCCAGAAGGAGAAGCACAATTCGTCAATCCACAAAATGCGTCTCCACTGCTCTAGAGTCCTGTGGCGGCATGCTTTAAACCACTGCATCCGACGCTTTGCTTTACACTTGGTTATGTATGGCTAGGATGCAGCTGTTCGACCATGGAAACCCATTCCAGTAAGAGATCTGTGCACTGTTGTTGAGCTAATCTGAAGGCCACATGTAGTTTGAAGATTCTGCAGAAATTTGGCGACCTTTTCACACTTGCTGTCGGACCCAAAACATTTTTTTATAATACAGCTGACAGTTAACTGTGAAATATTTAAAATCAAGGAACTTTTACGACTGGATTTGTTGGACAGGTGGCATCCTATTACAGTTCCACGCCGGAATTGACTACGTTCCTGAGAGCGACCCATTCTTTCAGAAATGTTTGTAAAAACAGCCTGCCATGAAACAGTGGCCATGAAAGTGATTGTAACACCTGATTCTCATCATTTGAATGGGTGAGCAAATACCTTTGGCAAAATAATGTATATTTAGTGATCACGTGGTTGTCGTAGCTCAGTTGCTTGGTGGTTTTGGTGGCTTTAACTTTGGAGAATAGATGTTTCACTAAATTTATTTGTGTGGTCTTAAACCCTCGTTGCTCCTGGTCATATAAACATCATAACATTTGGTCATTTAGCGGACACTTTTATCCAAAGCGACTTACAAGTATCCCTCTTAGTATTTGGGGTCAGAACACAGGGATACATACAGAATCTCTGGAGCAATAAGGGTTAAGAGCCATGCTCAAAGACCCACATTGGTAACTTTAGTGGTCCTGGGATTTGAACCCACAACCTTTAGATTGCTAGCCCAACACCCTAACCACTGAGCTACCCCACCCAAACATGAAGTTTGGATACTTGTAAGTTCCTGCGGATGAAAGTTTTTGCAAAATGCCTTAATATATTGTAGATCACATATGCTGTGGGTACTAAAGCCCCCGCATGCTTTCTCAGATCCTGCTATTTTTATACTTCTTATCTGTCTTTTTATCTTTGGCACACAGATTTTGAAATCCTTTGTTCCCCCAATCAGACTATGGACTAGTCTGTCTACAAAAATTGTCCAGATTGTTTTTTTTTTTTGGTCTATTCCAGAAAACCTAAACTCCAGAAAACTGACAGATGTTTCTGCACAAGATTAATATATGCCTTTCTCTTTGCATAATACTCTTTCAGGGGCTTGGTAAGGACTCCTGAGGGCACGGGGCTCACTCACACTCGGTGAGGTTTCCGCCCTTGGCCTTTAAGCAAGTTAATTTCCCCTGGCTCTGTGAATATTTTCCTAATATTAAGACCTGTAGGTGGTAAAATACCTGAGCTCTTTGAACTGAGTGACATTTATCTCATGAAGTTTGACACAGTGCGGTGAACCAAGACCCGTACTTGTTTACAAAGCCTAAGCCTCTGGTGATTACTTCTTTGTGTAACAGTTGTAGAACCTTCTAGAACACAGTAAACATAACATTTTGAATGTTAAGTTTGGATTTAAAGGCATTTGTTACATTGTTTTGTAAAGCTTATGTGTGTGTGTGTGCTATAGAAACAAATGTCGTAAAAATCTATCTGAAAATGCATTATTATGCTAACAATTAATGACTAAAATAACTCGTATATTTTAGACTTTGTCTTATTTTCCATATATATTAAGGATTTAGGTTTTTGGCTATACATTTTTGACTACCCAGTATACAATTTGAAATAAAGATGTTTTAATGCTAACTTGACTTTATGGTTAGGATTATATTGCCACATGTAGATCAAAACAAATGAAACCCCTAATAAAATAAGTATGATAGGGTTAAAAATATAACAAATTTATCTGTAATACATCTTAAAAATGTCATGCAATCCTCAACTAGCTTTTGAATTTCCTAAATACATCTGCCTTTGATTTTTTTGTGTTATTCTTGCATATACCAAAAGTTTCATTTATATCTTTTAACACACAATCAGCATTAGAAGTATAAGAATGCTTATTGTTCCACCAGTCAACAATATACAAAAAAATCTTTTTGTCTTTAACATTGTAACAAATAGGAAAACAAGCATAGCATGGCAAATTGCAGAGCAAGAATCTAAAGTTTCAAAGGTAAATGTTTGTTCACTTGGGTAAGAATTAAAACTGGCTTGCCTTGATGCATGTTTTATGTGGAAGGTGGCCGTATCAGGGTCAAAGTCTTTGCTGAACCATGTGAGAATGATGACATCTTTCTTTTAGACATCCTGTTAACACCTTGTCCCATGATGCAACCTGAAACGGCACACTACATGACTGCTGCCATAATATAGTAGGCTACAAAGCTGGTGCATCCACTTACTCGCCCTAACAAAGGGTCACCTGGAAACTGTACAGATACAATGTTGTTGTGTAAATTCTTTTGTTAGTTTCAATTATTTACATCATTTATATTTACATCATGTATATTAAAACAAGTATAAAAACTGCATCTTCCTGGGAGTGGAACGTCTAACCTCAGCTTCATTTATTGTTTTGGAAAATATAAATTATAAATATTTAATGTGAAATAATTTCATTTGTCAATATGTTGTAGATTTTAGATTCTGAATTGGCACTGTTGGTCAGTTTGATGCATTTGTTGCCTCGCAATTTGAACTTTTATTATATTATATTCTTGTGTATATGATACCAAACTCTGGATGTAATATGATTCTAAACTTTCACCTGAAATGTATGTATTTTTTACATTTTATTTTTTAAATAAAATAAATCTTTTAAAACATCTGCTTGTAATGTAAAAAAGGTAAATGTACAGTTTCTCACTGTAGAGGTTCAAATGTCTGGCACTGAAGTTTGGTTGTGAATATGGCTTTCTGTGTTTGCTTACACTGTAAACTGTGTTATTTACCTTATCACCAGGCTTAATGAAAAATTTAGGTAAACATCCTGAAACCCTGTACAGAGGCTCAAAAAAGCTAATGATGCCCTCTAGTGTGATCAAATTAAATGAATAAGCTCAAGGGCTCTTTTTCAGGATTGGTTTTATTGGTATTGTAAGGGTATTGGTACGTAGACATATAAGATACCTTGTCAATTCCACTGTATATCTGTTACGAAAACTAAAAAATACTTGGGGATGGGGCATGCTGGTTACTGGTTAGGTAAATTACCATTTGCATGTCTGATAAATATAGCCACCAGCCACGTTATTAGGCACGCCTAATTGTTTTGATACTTATCGCCAATTTTATTATTTCTGCTTACCATTTAGCTATAGTTTCATAACTATAAATTGTAGTTCATGTGTTTTTTTTTTATATATTTTGTCAATTCCCTTAGATCTGTTCTTTTACAGTCAGGAAGGAATTGTTGTGTACTATGTAATCCAGAAACCAATGTGTCCAGCCACTAGCATCTTGTAAGAAGGGGAAAAAAATAGAGCATAGCTGTGTTACAAAATTGCAAAGTGCATCAATACAGTAGTAAAATGATCAAACAGGGAAGTGTGATTAAAAAAAGTGACCTGTAATTGTATATGTGGTGCAAGAAGGTCCTGAACATCATCGCCAAGAAGAAATGCGATGGAGTCTGAATGTTGTCTGGATGTCTGTGTGGGTTTCCTCCAGGATCTCTGGTTTCCATCCATATGCAGATAAGTAAACTGGAGATACTAAATTGCCCAGCCATTGGTGTACATGTCAGTGCACTTGTAGAGCTGGTCCCAAGCCAGGATACATAGAAGTGTTTTATCTGAAAATTCACCCAAAAAACTGAACCAAATTAAATATGCAGATCTTTTTGCTGTCGTAAAGATATATTTAAACGGTGTATACATTTGTGCTTTATAATAATTAGGATCAATGTGAGAGCACTTCTAGTCGACTTGGGTTTAACAGAAGTTTGATCAAACTGGTCCTTGCCTGTTTAATCTGTAATTAATTACCCAGATTTTGTATTCAAAATATCTAAACATATTTAAACTCCCA
Source organism: Xyliphius kryptos (assembly GCA_025769995.1). Taxonomy (NCBI): domain Eukaryota; kingdom Metazoa; phylum Chordata; class Actinopteri; order Siluriformes; family Aspredinidae; genus Xyliphius; species Xyliphius kryptos. Next base: position 5,158 of record JAOUQT010074887.1, read on the forward strand.
TGAATTTAAGTATTAAGTGTCTTTAATTTGAATCTCCAGGTTTTTATGATTTTATTCATATAGCACCTTTTTATGGTAACTTGATGTCTCAAATCAGCTTTATATTTTTTCAAACCTGTACCCATTGACAAAAATAATGTGTTTTTATTTTTAGTTTTAAATGTTTGAGACACCCACAAAATGAATAAAGCGTTTTGCCTTTGAAACTCTTTCAATCTCACCTTTGACCACAGAGCCAGGACCTTTTCCATTACATGTAACTTAAACTTGCCAAGTGGCGGATCTTGATTGATCTCCAGTTTTAGATAAGACTTTGGTTTCCTGTGCTTGGAACCACATGAGTCACATGCTGTAAGTAAAACATAAGTTAAAATTATTTATTTATCGATTTTTGTGCATTTCTCTAACCGATGGATCCATTTTTAAAAAAATATAATGTATCTTTAATGTAGATAATTAAAGTCTAATTTAATGACACTGTTAATGACAATGTCACACAAGTTATGTGATTGTAGATATACTTTTGTATTGCAACTCATAAGCTTATTTCAATAAAATAACTCAAACTGCTCAGAGTTAGTAAAAGAAATCTAAAAGGAAATCCATCCACACATGCTTCTTAAGCACATCAGTGTTGTTCTCATTAAATGTTCTGAATCAGGTTACTGTAGGGTGCCTGCTTTTAACAGATACACATTGGGTAAATAGGTATGTGTGAGTGTGCGTGTGTGTGTGTGAGTGTGTGTAGTCAGGGTGTATAGCAGCCATTTGATAGTGGTAGTTTCTATTTCAACTGATCAGGGAGAGTGTACATCTCACATGGAAAACCTCAGAAAAGATTAAATGATTTGACCCCTAAAGGTTTGGGCTGCACCTCTTCACTGGTTCAATCTCTTTGACAGATGCATGTTAGCACTGGAAATCTGTTTTCTTGACTTCACAATGGCACAGGCATTCACGTAAGAATTGTGCTCCCTATTAAGTGAACTCAGCACTTTTAGTTTATACGTTTGTGGACATGCCAACTTTAGGACAATAAGGTTCACTGGCTCATTAATTAGACTTCTTAGAACCAGGGCTTTGTTTAGAATCATGATTGAGCATTAAATCAATATCAACAATAAGAACAGTGTCGCTGAAATTACAGTCTTTGCGAACATCATTCCACCCGCCACTCAGAATCAAGGCACACATACACACATATATTAGCTGCGTTTGTTCTTATTATTTAAAAATATAAATTCAAGGGGAAAAACAACAATTAAGTATTAACAAAAATATTTGTAAAGTAGCCCAGCAATGACTTGGCTCCTGTCCTGGATGTATTTGCCCAAAACGTTCTCACCTGGATGGGCAGTGGAGGTTTTAAAATTATATTCTAATTTCAAAATTTGATGCCAGCAGATCATTTAAATAAGCTAGGATAGGGGGGCATGCTCTGTCTTTAAACTGTACATAATAAAAGTTCATTATACAATGAAACCCCCCTGTCCTAACTTATTAAAATGGGCTGTTGGCATCAAATTTATAAATTGAAATATCATTTCAAAATCTCATTTTTCAAAAGTACTTCTTACTTTTTAAACATGGTCTGAATTTTAAACATCATAGAAAAATGGGCAAACGTTAGCTAGTAAGACATGGCTGGTACCTGTATTGATTAAACATCATCTGTACAAGCCTGGAGAATTACCTCTTGTTTATTGACTTCTTTAAAGGTCAGGTGTTTTTTATTGATTTTAAAATTGAATTTCTGAATTGAATTCACTGGTTTAGAGCTAGCTCTAGCATATTTGGCACCTAGGCTAGATTCAGCCTTGAAACCTCAAGCTGCCCCGAATTAATCAAATGACCAATATTAAACTGGGCAGACAAGATTTTAGGGTAACAGTGATTAAGGGCACTTTGAGAATCCAATGTACTCAAATACAATAATTAAATACTTACAAGTAAATAATAAATAGGAGTACTAACAATAATTTAATAAATAGCCAACATGCAAAAATGACTTTGATCCCTGTTAAATATCTTTTTTTTCTATTTTTTATTGGAATATTTAGTAAAATACAAAAAAAAAAGCAACCAAACTAAATATAAAGAGAATGGCACTTTGATTTACAAAAGGAAAATATGTTTTCTGTTATGTATGAAACACATACAATTACATTTCATGGCTGTTTGATAACATTTACTGTTTTTTTAGTAAAACCCCTAAAGCCTCCCAAATTATGTACCTTAATCTGCTGCCAACATTGTCAATTTGAGAAATCGGGGGCCACATTAAGCTGTGAATGAACACTTTGTTCATTAATAGTTAAACAAATTGTGTATAGCTGCTGTTGCTGAAAATAACATGCTGTGTGTCCTACTAACGAGTATCCAAAGGCCCTTGGGCCAAACCTTCAGTACGGCAGAATGAACAATTGAATGTAGGACCTTAATAAAATGCTATAATACAACTTGTTGAGTAGGGTTCATACATCATGCTCTTATTTAACTGTACTCTGTTTTCTAAGTTGTAAACTAAACATTCAGGAAATAAAATACATATAATAAAGCCAGGATCAAGTTAGTTTAAATTAAAGAGTGCGTGTTTCTTATTTGCTGAGAAGATATCTCAATTCCATTTAGTCTCAATGTTGTGCAGGGATCATATTTGAAGTGGACATTATTTGTAAATTAAGATGACATAACCAAAAAGAAATACAAAAAAAATGTGACATGACAAAAGCAAAACCCTCATAAAATATTAGATTTGTTATTGCTTTTGTATTTTGGGGTGCACAAACTATTGCTTATGGTCGTATTTGGCTTGTTAACTAATACATACAGATGTCTGACTAATGCTTATTTAACCATTTCTTTTTCCCCCTTTTTCTAGGTGGTATTAGTCTTTGCTCTCAGTATTGGAGCTCTCGGAATATACTTCATAGACTCGTCTGAGTGAGTAATATGTTTTCTAGCTTGATTTGAATGGAATTCTTTTATTTCATAATGCAGAAGGAATTAAATTTCTATTTAGAATGAAATCAAAGTCTTTGTGTAGGCCAGGTCAACACCCTTGTTCTTGTTTACAAGATAGCAAAGGATATTTTTCTTGGTTTAGAGATATTGGGCACATCTTATCTTTTCTGAAAAGGTCTTATGAATAATAATAAAATTATTGTTCCGGGATTCTACCCACTTATTATGCCAGTACAGAGCACAGGTGGGCACATCCATCTTTGCCAGGCTGCTATTTTCTCATGCAGCTAACTGTATAATGAGCCACCAATTATTTTTAATGCTGAAGGTACCATTAAGAATGTAACACCTTTGTTCTGAGGATATTGCGAATTATACCCAGCCTTGTTGTGCCATGATATTGTCAACGAAAACAGGGTGAGTCAGTTTCCATGGTTACAAGATGGAGAATCCCTGGTGCCTGCCTCTGACTCCCCTGAATCCCTTTTCTGAACAGTCACTTTTCTTTAGGCCACTAGTTTCTGGGGCAACCAGGTAGAACTGTTTACAAACCAAACTTACATCGTATCTTATCTGTGATTTCTATCATTACTTTTGTATTGGGGCAAATCCCTTTTGACACAGTGATAATACAAATTAAGAGTCTTACCAGGGGGTTGTTATATATTATTCCATCACAATATATCATCCTATATATTCTGTCTGGTCTTTTAAAGAAATTCAGTAAACTCTTTAAAAGGAGTTCAAAATAAAATGCATTAAAAAAAACAACAAGTGCAAAACAGCTGACTAACTGTTAGTTAAGTAGAGTGGCCAAATTTCTATAATCATGACATTTATGATCAAATCTAATTTAATAAATGTTTCCAATATTCTTGCATCTTTTTTAGATCATTATGCCTTCATTTAACATCCTGTATTTCTTCATAGTTTATTATTGACACAATGAAAGGCCACTTTATTAAAGACAATCTGGTTCTCCCCTGGACTTTCTATGACTTTCAGAACTGCTGCAATTCATAGTTGCATAGATTACGCCCTGTTTTGAACAGTTTGTTCAGGATTGTATTCCCAAACTGACATGATATTTTCTTTTAGCCACATTATACAACCCCTGGCAAAAAGTATGGATTCACCAGTCTTGGATGAGCACTCATTAAGACATTTCATTCTGTAGAACAAACTCAGATCAAAAACATGCTACAATATAAATGTCATTCCAAAGTGCAACTTGTTGGCTTTTAGGAACACTCAAAGAAATGAAGAGAAAACATTGTGGAAGTCAGTGAAGGTTACTTTTATTGACCCAGCACAGGGAAAAAAATTGAATCACTCAATTATGAGGAAAAATATATGAAATCATAAAAAACAAAAGAACATTCATAATACATCACTAGTATTTAGTTGTACCACCTTTGGCTTTTATAACGGCTTGCAGTCTCTGTGGCATGGACTTGAGTGACAAACAGTATTCTTCATCTGTTTGGTGCCAACCCGCTTTGATAGCAGTTGCCAGATCAGCTTTGCTGGTCGGAGCCTTCTTGTGGACCATTTCTTTCAATTTCCACCACAGGTTTTCAAATGGGTTGAGATCTGGACTATTTGCAGGCCATGACATAGACTGAATGTGGTTTTTTTTTTTCCAGGAATGCCTTCACTCTTTTTGCCCTATGGCAGGATGCATTTTGATCTTGGAAAATCATTTAATGATACCAAATATTTGTTTAATTGAAGGGAGAAAACTGTCCAAAATGTCAATGTAAACTTGTGCATTGATAGAAGAACTAACTACAGTCCTCTCCCCAGTGCCTTTGCCTGACATGCAGCTTCATATCATCAAGGACTGTGAAAATTTGGTTGTTTTTTTTAGGCAGCCCTCTTCATAAATCTCACTGGAATGTCACCAAACAAAAGTTCCAGAATCATCACCTTGTCCAATGCAGATTCTTGACTCATCACTGAAAATAACTTTTATCCAGTGATTCACAGTCCATGATTGCCTCTCCTTAGCCCATTGCAGTCTTGTTCTTTTCTGTTTAGGTGTCAATGATGGTTTTCTTT
>JAOUQT010074896.1:0-10182 GCA_025769995.1 Xyliphius kryptos
TTTACGCTCCATGGTTCTAGTGGTTTGCTTTAGGGAGCGAGTTTGATCGTTGTACCATGGAACAAGTCTTTTATTTTATTTAAACTGTATACATTTATAAATCTTTAAAATGCGTGTTAGTTCCGTCAGTACCTTTCTTTACGTTACAGTTGAGGTTCGCTGAGTTCCTATGGGATGGGTTTCTGAGGTAACTGTTACACGACGGAGTCATGTAGAACTTTTAAAGCTGTCTATTTACAACCTGATAAGCTTAAATGGTTCGTGATACGTTGAAAATTGGTGTCTAAGTACATTTCTGATCGAGCAAATAGGTTTTTTATTTTTTTGGGGGGTGGGGGGGGGTTGGTACCCCAGTGGTTAGGATGTTGGGGTATCAGTCTGAAGGTTTAAACCCAAAGTTCAACATAAATGTGTGTCACGTGGGCTCTCCAAGTTTGTAGCATCCTGTCATGTCTTTCACTGTCACTGATTCTACATCCACAAGGTGGCGCTGTTAGGTGGCTGTGTGTAACAGATTCTACAGTGAGTGGATACAGGGTTTAAACTCAAGCACACCTCACATTTAGGTTTAGTCATTGAGGAAATGCTTTTATCCAAAGCGACTTACAAATGAGAGAACAACACAAATCAGGAGTTTAAGAACAAACCTGCGTATCCTCAAACCTGAGCATTATCCAATCTGGCTTTCATTATTATTTTTTCATCTCAAGGTGTTGTAAGAAAAAATATGTGTTTTGAATAGTTTCTGAAAGTGCTGAGTGAGAAGCGTTATGGATGGTGTTGGGAAGATGGTTCCAACATTTAGCAGTGGTGAACGAGAACGAGTGAGATCTAGTCCCACGGTGAGTTGGTAGCACCAGGCGACATTCGAGTTGGTCAAGTCGGTCGGAGAGATTGTGGAGGTTATGGGCTGAGTTTTTGGAGAGATTGTGGAGGTTATGGGCTGAGTTGGTCGGAGAGATTATGGAGGTTATGGGCCGAGTCAATTGGAGAGATTATGGAGGTTATGGGCTGAGTATCTTGAAGACATTGTGGAGGTCACAGGCCGAGTCGGTCGGAGAGCTTGTGGAGCCATCCATTTGGAAGGTCAGGCCATGATGAATTAAGAGAAGTTCTGTTCATTGCCAAATTTAGTTGACGGGTCTTCATTCAAATCGGTATGTCGGTGAGGCAGGCGGATATCCGACACCACCATGTCAGCATCACTGCAGAACTGAGAATCATCCACCACCCTAATATCACCTGCTCTGTGGGGGCCTCTGGTCATCATAAAGAGAAATGAAACAGTATGAGGAGACTGTGGATCAAAAGTGATCAATTCTCTGAGAGTACGATGTACCTGAAGTTCAGCAAATCGACCACCAGAGGGAGACAAGCTCCACCAAACAACTCCACCAACATTCCCTCCATGGTCTCCGACTATAACCCCTGCTGGTTTGTGCAGTTGACCTTCACACACTATCAGGTTTCTGACCCCCGGGGTCTTTTCTTCGTGTTTAATCATCTGCACTGGTCCGTCAGATGCATGTTATTCAGAACAAACAGACGGTTCACCTGCAGCGGGGCAGATCCTGTCTCACCTGGAATGTTTAGAGATGAGATAAAGGCAGAACTGGTTCATCTGAAACATTCATGTGTGTTCAGAAGGTTTACAGTTTCAGCGCCGAGCAGTGAATATATTCAGCATGAACAAACACAGCGAAGCAGTCGGAGCCAAAATTACATATTCATACTGGAACGTTCAGGAACCGGAGGCAGGTGGATGGATGTGACAGTCTCTTTATTCAGATGCTTTAAAAAATTCATGGGTAAAATCCCGAGCAGGGATCAGGTTGAGGATGAAAGTAACCAGGAACAGATCCTGTGCTAATGGGTGATGGATGAAGTCGGTAGGTTCTTCTTCTGTTCACATAATTCTAATGTGATCTTCTCCAAAAGACCAATCAGCCCTACCGAGTGCTGGGACCTTCACCTGAGCAAGTTTTAAAGCCATCAGTTGGCTTTGGACATTAAAAATCCAGTCGTGAAGTTCAAGTGTTTAAGTGTTTAATTGTTTGGAAACGACAGCAATTCAGCCACCAAGTGGTAAGCCATGTAAACTGACTGAGCGGGGTCAGTGGATGCTGACAATCACTGCGGAACTTCAAACTTCATGTGGCCTTCAGATGAGCACAAGAACATTGCGCAGAGAGCTTCATGGAATGGGTTTCCTGGTCCAGCAGCTGCATCCAAGCCATACATCACCAAGTGCAATGAAAATCGTCGGATGCAGTGGTGTAAAGCACGCCGCCACTGGACTCTAGAGCAGTGGAGACGCCTTCTCTGGAGTGACGAATCTCACTTCTCCATCTGGCAATCTGATGGACAAGTCTGGGTTTGGTGGTTGCCAGAACGGTACTCATCAGACTGAATTGTGTCAAGTGTAAAGTTTGGTGGAGGGGGGTGATGGTGTGGGGAGCCGCCCCTTCCTCTTCCTTATGACGATGCACCAGAGCAACAAAACAAGGTCCCCATAAAGACATGGAGAACAGAGTCTGTTGTGGAGGAACCTGCACCGAGTCCTGACCTTAACCCTGAGAGCCAGTCCTTCTGAATTTGGGGTTTTCATTAGATGTCCGTTTCTATTTTTTTAATTACATGAGCAGCACCTGTATATGTGTGTCACTGCAGGGATAGGTTAAATGTGGAGGACAGCTTCCTCTGTGTGGGCACAGTTGGGAAAAATATGTGACTTAAACGTTTTTCATCCACAATTAAATAAAAGCGAGAATAAAACAATATTGTATGGTATATAAACTTTATGTTAGGAGTATATATGGGGTACGGCGGCTTCATTGGGGGCGGTTCCCGCCTCGCGTGCGCTCCTTCATCCATTGGGTCTCGGATGGAACGCGCGCGCTCATTGGTGGAGAGCGCGTGGCTCCTGCGCGCGCGCGCCCCGAACCCCCCGCCGCCTCGCGCTCCGGCTCATTTTTCACGCGAGCGCGTCTCTGGCCGGCGGCGTCGGGATTCAGCTGGAGAGTTCCGCTTCGAACCTTTTTTTTTTCACTTTAAGGAAGAACCAGCACCTGGTCCGAGTGAGCTCGCGCTCCGCCGGCGCGTCTGCGTAACAGAAAGCATGGCATCGTTGCGCCTCTGCAGGGCGGTGGCGCTGCTGCTGCTGCTGCACCTGGTGCACCTGGTGCACGTGAGCCGCGGCTCGGAGTACGAGTACATCTCGTGGAAGGGCGAGGCGTTCGGCGGCGGGCGCGTCTACGACAAGCCCCCGCAGTGCGTGCCCATCCCGGACGACCTGCGCCTGTGCCACGGCATCGGCTACAACCAGATGCTGCTGCCCAACCTGCTGGAGCACGAGAGCATGGCCGAGGTGCGGCAGCAGGCCGGCAGCTGGGTGCCCCTCGTACACAAGGCGTGCCACCCGGGCACGCGCGTCTTCCTGTGCTCGCTGTTCGCGCCCATCTGCATGGAGCACCCGATCTTCCCGTGCCGCTGGCTGTGCGAGAGCGTGCGCGACGGCTGCGCGCCCATCATGGAGGCGTTCGGCTTCCCCTGGCCCGAGATGCTCTCCTGCGACAAGTTCCCCCAGAACGACGTCTGCATCAGCTCCCCCAACGGCACCGAGCCGACCCATGCCACCGGTGAGTGCCCCCCGTGTCCACAATGCATCCTCATCTGCAGCAGCACCAGCTGATTTTAAAATTCCATCCATCCATTAATCCATCTTCTCCCAAATCGACCCGAGGACGGACCCACAAGCCACTGATGTTAGATTTTTACAAATGAATGCCAAACCTGAGCTTCATCGCAACACAACTGATCTGACATTTTTAATGACAGTCCTTATGTTTTATCACCATGACAACCATCATTCTAAGCTCACAAAGTAAAGTGTTCTGATTATGCAAATTAGTCCTTACATCATAATTCCAATTCATTTATACTCTCTATGATGAAGGGTTTCAGCACAGCAGGCTCTTCAGAATCTCTCAGGAGAAAGCGCTGACTGTCCGTTCATCAAAACTTTAAATAAATTCTATTTATCAGACATACAGCCCGTATAACACCCCCCCACCCAAAGACGCAAGTGCACCGTATTTAATCGGCCTCCTCGGGGACTGATGCTGCATGTTTGTGTGAAGTTGTAGAATTTTTGAGTGAAGTTTTTTTTTTTAATGAATGATGAATTATTTAGAATTTTGATGTATGGATGCATTGTGGTGGTTGTGAGCTATTGTTGAAAAGCACGCTCTGCTAAAGTTTTGATGCCGAATTGCGGTGAGGGGGCTCGTGCTACTAAAAAAAAATCTAGGACCAGTTTGTGAATGTCGGTTTTTAAAATTCTGCTATTGAGAGAAAAACAAAGTGGCCGTAAATTATTGTTCAAAGTTGTGTGAAGTCTGGAAAAAAATGTGTGTGGTCTGTGAAAAGTTTTGGGTACAAGTTTGAAGCCTAAACGTGTTTTGTTGCAATTTAAAGTGAATTATAGGCCAATCGGATGCAGTGCAGCTCCAAGTTTGGTGTCTGTAGGACTTACGGTCTTTGCCGTCCAAAATAATAATAAAAAGAACAATAATAATAATAATAAAATGATAAAAGAATAATAAATAAATAATAATAATAAAAAAGATAAAGATCTGAGCAAAACCAATAAACAATTGAGCTTAAACCCCTAAAAAACATGCAACCCTCATGCCTGGTTTGCTTTAAACCCGTTAAGTCCGTTCCCGTTTTCTTTGCATCCATTAATTAAATTTATTAAAAGAAAATCCCTGTTGAATTTAAAGTGAGTTAGTTCCTAAATCTTTGGTTCTGCATGCCGGAGACGTTTCATAGGAGTTCCTTCTGCTGCGTAGTAATCAGTTCCCCTTAATTACCCTGGATTTACGAAACTATGTTCATCAGGAACCTTTAAAACATTCAAAAGGTTCACCAGCCTTCACCCCCAACCCCCTTCTGTCGCAATCCAAATTCCACAGCCATAAAGAGAGAAGGTTTTAGGAACCAGTCCAGTACAAATTGACAGCATGTGCTCTGTTAAAAAATAAAGTTGGAGAGTTCTTTAGAACCAAATTACCCAACACTGAGGAACTAAGAACAGTAGAAGGACGTGTTTGCTGATTTCTTGTAAAACATGCAAAACAACATTAATAAACAAATATAAAGACTTTTATTTTTCTGATGTTCTGTTCAGACAGCAGAGGGTTCTGCATGAGAACTATTTGGGATGTCGCTGAACTATGATAATGCTCTTAAGGATCTCAGTTTATCTTCACGTGAACTTCAGATAAACGTTTACACGGTGAAGGTTTTAAGTGAGTCACCGAGTCGGCGCTCTGAGGTTCCCACAGTTAGTTCTTCATAACTCTTTGGTGTCGTGAGAACGTCGTCTTATGTAAGTGCAGTGATCGCGATGAGGTTCTATTTTAAATCTGATGTTCTGCTGGAAGTCGGATGTTCTGAGTGATTCGATGATTTACAAAACTTTCTAATCTAAACGCCTCCGAGTTCTATCAGGATCTCAGAGTTCTAGTTCAGTGAGCATTAAGGAACCTTTTTCCACGGCCCTAAAAAATCTGTATAAGTATCTACATTCGATTTCTGACTTCTCGTCGACCTCACTAGCCTGGTCAGGGGCCGTTTAAGGGCCTGTATGTGGCCCCAGGGCTGATGTAGATAAATAGAAGTGATTCTGTCTGAAGGTAAAGGATTTCATCCTCAGGATTTAAAGAGGTTGTTTGGTTTCGACCTCAACAAAACTTTTTACCTGAATACCTACATTTCAAATGCAAATAGTTCTAGGAACTTATTTAGGAGGGACTGCTTACTGTAGTAGGTTTCCAAAGAATCAATAAATATCCTCGCAGTACCTTGCAGGGTTCTTATTTCTGATTCTACATTGCAGAGTCGAGAGCCAAATGACTGATGGGGGTTTTATTTTCTTATAATTCAGTTTCCTCCTCTTGAGTTCCTCTCTCGTCGCTCGGCGGTGTGTGTGATGCATTTAACAGAGCAGACGAAGAGCTGGAGTGTCAGTGAGGATTTGTATTTTCAGTAAATTGCCTCAAACCCACGTTTTATTACCTTCATCACACACAGATTTAATAAAGCTTCACGTTCACTTTCAGGCTTAATACACCGACATCTCACATGGTTCCTGATCTCTGGATTTTGTCCTTCAGCTGATGCTTTAATCCAAAGCGACTAACAAATAAGAGAACTACAGAATCAGGAGTTAAAGAGAAACCACCTGCACTGTAGTAATACCATCAAACCTGATCGCTCTCCAAGTTCTTGTGGAAGAGTTATGCTTTGAGAACTTTCTTCAGATCCTAAGTGACTCCGCCTTACGGACAGTGTGGGGAAGATGGTTCCACCATTTAGCGATGCAGAGTGAGAATTAGCGCCAGAGTGTATTTTGAAAAGATGTCTTGAAGGTAAGAGGGGTCAGATCCAGAGATTGTCCTGTAGGTCCGAGTCGGTGCCTTGTACTGAGTACAGCAGCTACGGGGAACCAATGGGAGGGAGGAGGAATGGAGGAGCATGAGTTTGCTTTAGTCGACCTGCAGAGTTTTGAATCAGCTGTGGAGATCTGATTGTGGAAGCTGGGAGACTGGCAAGCAATAGGATGAGCAGCTGAGTAGCCTGGTCTTATCTTCCTGATGTTGTACAGAATGAATCTGTAGGAATAGGCCACGTAGAAGAACCTGAGGAACCAACACGACTTGTTGCAGATTTATAGATTTATTGAGGCGTTTATTAATTTAAAGCACTTCAGTGATTCGCTCCGTCTGTGGTTCACATCGTTGTGTTGACCTGAAAGACTGAACATCCCACAGTTGGTTGTGTATGAAGATTGTGCGTCTACGGGAATAGTTTGCGTTTCTCTCCTGATGATCATCTGTGGTCTGGACCAGAGAACCGGCTTTCCATCCTGTGTTTTCGTTCAGATCAGAACTTTGTGTGGAGCTTTCAGGTTCATGGACCCTGCTTCGTGGCCTGCAAGGGTCTTCCCTACAGTGCTTCCAGAAAAGCTGGACGTATCCAGTTGTTGTGTCTTGTTGTTGTGATTTGAGAGCTGTTTGAGATGTTTGTGCTGTTTCATAACAGTCCACATCGTTAGTGGTTTGTTTTTTCAACATCGTTTACAGAAAAGTCATTTCGTTTGAGTGGAGTTTTTTTTTTTTTAGTAGAAGGAAATTAAACTGTCAAAAACAACAATGACGTCCATTTATTTCCCGCCTTCTGCCTTCTTTCTCCACTTCCTGAGAGCCAACCAAGGGCACGTCTACATACTTTTGTTCACATGCTCCAAACATGACCTTCCCAACTGTGCACAGTGCTGAGAACATGCAAATAAGAGCATCGCAGGTGGATCTTAACGTGGAAGAACCTCATTAATATTTCGGTGATTACCCCGTTGTTTCCAGAAGGTCCACAGGATCTGGTTCCAATAATCTCGGGCTGTTGTTCCAAAACGGAGCAGATGCCATTCACACCGGAGATCCAATCTGCACGCATTGTGTTCATTACTGGGTTCTTCCAGCAAGCCTCACCCCCACCACCCCCCTCCGCCCACTCGAGCCTCCTTTTGCCCCGTGTGAGAACCGACGCCTGAAGCTGAACTTTAAAGCAGAGCCGTGTTGTTTCAGGAACCGGCATCTGTTTAGGGTTCGGTTCCTCCACCTTTTGTTACAGAAAATGTTTGTTGTTTTTGGCGGGTCCCTCCGCCGCACCGTTTCGTTCTCTTTACACCCGTCGAGATAAAAGTTAGTCGGCGAGTCCGAGTCTCATATCAGCAGCTGCTCGCGATTTGGAGCGGGGTGTCAGCCGAGGTGCAGGAACCAAACCAAGAACTAATCATGTACCTCTGCAGTTATTAACCCACTGCAACCTGCTCAGGGAAACGTCCACAGAGCAACAAGATGGCTCGCGTTGTTTTGTCCCTTTTTTTTCTCTCAGTTCGTTCTCATTTTTGTTTCAGTTTTTACTCTTCACTCTCCTTCTGTCTTTATAAATTTTACTTTGATTTACTCTTTACATTTATTGGCCTTTTTGGTCTTATTTGGTTCTACCATTTCTGTCATTTTCCTGCCTGCTTTTTTTTTTGTTCATTTTAGTTTTTTTACTTTAGTTTTTTTTGTCTCTCTTCTCTTTCTTTGTATTTTTTGATCCCAATTTTTGTCCTCCTTTTTTATTTTTGTCTTTTTGTCCTCCCTGCACCACATCTTGGTTCCATTTATCTTTTCCTGTCTCTCACTTTTTACTATTCTCTCTCATTTTTATTTTAAGACACTTTTTTTTCCTTATTTATTGTTTGATATTTTTAATAGTATACTCAAGTTTATTTTTATTTTTTTGTAATTCTGTCTCTCACACAGCCTCTCAGTGTTATCTCTTTTTATTTATATATATATATATATATCCTTCAGACTTTTAATTGCTTTATTGTCTGTTCCCTTATTCGGTCTGTCCATTTTGTTATTTTTATTTCCTTTTGTTCCTTCTGGTTGTTTCAGTCCTGGGCGATATTCCGAAAATTTACCGAACCGGAATTTATGAGGATAACCGACATAATTTTGCTCATATCGGTATTTTTGGTATCTTAAAAAAAAAATGAAATTTTGTTGGCTACGTTCATGTTTCTTTAAGAGGCTGCGTGTTCTCTTTACGGTAGTCATGTGACTCGAGGTAAACTGCTCAATATATCGTATTAGTGATTTTAGATCGTATCGTCCCAGCCCTGCCTTCTGGATGACTTTTTTTGGTATTTTGTTTCCGGTATCATTTTCTTAATTTTGGATTATTACTTTTTTATTTCATGTTCAACCTGATTCCAAATTTTCTTTCCCGTTCTTTTCTCTTGTCCCTCACTTTTTGCTGCATGTGGTTTCAGATCTGTCCCGTGAGGCTGACTGTTTTGTTTAAATGCATCTCTGAGGGACCCAGCGCCTCCATTAGCATCACATTCATGAGTGAATGTAAGAGGAGCGGGTGGGTTCGGGGGCTGGGATCACTGCCTTCCATCTCAGGACTGAAGCTACAGAGGAAATCTTACATTTTGTCCCTGAAAGATTCTCATCCTTTTAATTATTATTTTTTTCTCCTGTTTGTCTTGCGGGAGTTTGCCTGTACTCTTGCTGACCTGTTACATTCCACACTGGAGCGAGCCTTCCGAGCGCTCGAACATCAAAACCGACAGCGAGAGCGTGTGTTTGGCAGGAAAGCGTACCACAGAATCCCATGTTGTTTGGTGTTTTATTGCCGTGGTGTTGCTGGCAGCGGACGAAGCATCCAGGCGAAGTCTTTTCCAGAAACGAGGGAAAGTACAAGCTGCTGATGTAAAGGTCTCATAAATTCTGAGGGAATTTCCAGGCATTTAGCGAAAAGCAAGAGAAATTAAAGAGCGAATTCCAGCGCGGGTGAGAGCAGAACAAGCTCCACAGAACTCTTTATGAAGGCAGGAATCGGGGTCCTGATGCATTTTATTGTTCTGGCTGCACTCACACACCCACGTCGACTCGGGAAGAGGTGCTTAATTACCCAATTAGCTGCATCAGATGCGTTAGAGCGGGGAATAAATACACGGCACTCCGTCTACCTGAAGCCTTCAGATCCACCAATCAGGGCTTTATGTTCCGGCGCTACGGACTGCGGGTCTCCCAACCAAAGTAAAAACCTTGTTTTTACTGAATAACCATCTTATAGTCTTCTGCTTCTGTCGTTCATCTGGTTTCTTATTCTTCAGGTTGGTACGTCACAGTTTTCTTGGAGTCGTAAAAACGAAATCATATGGCAATGTTTATTAAAATATAAAACACTAATTAAATTTAATCTGGATAAGAACGTTTCCTGTTATAAGGAGCAAAATTCGGCGAGGGGGCAGAGATGCAGAGGGGGCAGATGACTGGAGAGGGGGTGCAGAAGATGGAGAGTGAGTGTGGAGATATGGAGGGGATGCAGAGAAACCGAGGGGGTGCAGAAGACAGAGAGGGCACAGAAATGCAGAGTGGGCAAATGAATGAGAGGGGGCGCAGGAGACTGGAGAGGGCACAGAAATGCAGAACGAATAAATGACAGAGAGGGGCGCAGAGATACGGAGGGAACGCAGAAGACCAGAGAGGGCACAGAAAGGGCAGAAATGCAGAAGGGGCAAATGACTGGGGGGGTAGAGCTTCGGAGGGG
>JAOUQT010074920.1:0-10182 GCA_025769995.1 Xyliphius kryptos
AACGGGGGCAACACACTGCTCCGGGTGTTCACACCTGGATGGGTTAGGGTTAAATGCTAATTTCCCCACAGGAATCAATACCAGTAATCAAATGAAAACCGAACTATCCGTAGCGTATTTGATTTGGACGCATTAGCCACGGTGTGATCCGCTACGATCCTCTACGTTGCTCCAGTGGTTCAGATGTCTGGATTCCAGCTGTCCAGAGGTTAGAGCGCACGGGTCTCAGTAAACACATTAGTCAGTCATTAACACAGTTTCAACACAACGTCCTGCATTACTGCGAGTGTATTTTCACAACATGTGAGTATCATGGGCTCTTTTTTAATAACATTACAGTCTATATTCATATTCGTATCGAGCCGACATGTGATTTTATATTGATTATCGGAAGATTATTGGGAGATTATTGGAAGATTATTGGAAGATGATAATGGAGTTTTGACTGAACAGTGTCTGACTTCTTCTCCACAGAGATCATCTTGAAGGAAGAAATCATTTTTTTGGTTATATATATTTATATATATATTAACAATTAGACTGTAATGGAAATATCACATCTGATTGGTTGAATAATTTTCGGAATTGTTATTAATAATAACAATAATAATAACATTAGTAATGTAATAATTAATAATAATAATGAGGATTTGGGTGTTGTTATGTCCGCAGTGACTATGGTGAGGATTTTTTTCTGTTTCATCCTCTGGGTCTCCTCCGCTTTCTGTATCTCAGGTACGAATTTTGAACGTACTTAATCTAAAAGGCTAACTTTATTAGGTACACCTGTTCAATCGCTTGTTATCACAAATATCTTATCGGCCAATCACATGGCCTCAATTCCATGCACTTAGGCACGTAGAGGAGATCAAGGCAATAAAATGTGATTTATGTGATTTTAAACGTTGCATGGTTGTTGGTACCAGACGCTGCTGGTCTGAGTATTTTAGAAACATGTCATCAGCTGGTATTTTCACACAGATGACGATGATGATGATGATGATGATGATGATGATATGAAGACAACAGTAACTCAAATAAACACTGGTTATAACCAAGGAATGTAGAACTCTGTTGATCTCTGTAGAAAGTGTGATACGAAGAATTAATGCAGTTCTGAAGATAAATGGGGTTAAAACTTTTTTTTACTAGCATGATATACCTAATAAAGTGGCCAGTGAGTGTATAAACAGTCTCAAGAAGGATTAGGATGATTTTCGTGTAGAAAAACTTGTGCTTATTATAAGTACAGTGTAATGAATCTAAATGTAAAAATAAATCTGATACAGAATATGATTTAAAAAAACAACGGAACATCGGCATCGATTTCAACTTAACTGTAAATAACAGCGATTACACTTCATTTATTAAATGATATGAAGGGGTTTTGTTTCGTCGCTGCCGCTACATGTTCCCACTTCTGACTCGGAACAGATGGGACATTAGTTTTGAATTTGAAGTGGAGAATAAACGCATACTTCACCGATCATTCATCAATAAAACATTTCTGCTTTCGTCACGGAAGGATTTTGCCAAGTTATTACTTCAGTAATCACACGTCTCCTATTTCGTTTTTTTTTAATCCATAGATGTTGAAAGATAATTGATTTTTCTATCATCGGTTAATCTGTCAGATGAATAATCTATAATCAAATGTATGTAACTCAACATAACAGAACACTACTAACACTGTTGCTAATCTACAGTCACTCATTTTTCTAATAAAAATACCAAAGATTGAGAGTGTTGTTGTAGATAACTGGAAGTTTTATGTCTGGAATTTGTTCGGCTCTAGATTTTACTTGCTCTATAATTAAGAATCCGTGCATAATATTTTTAAACGCTATATTTCGAGAAGAATAAAAGAAATTCCACTGTGAGACGCTTCTCTGCAGAAGTAGAGTAGCTCATTCCAGGTAGCCGGTTCCCCAGGTTCAAGGCTGAGAACCTCTGATCTGATATGTCTCATTTGAGGTTTTCTTCCCCTTCATTTTTCTTTCAGTGACGGGTCGAATTACAAAGACATGGAGAGAAAAAACATCAAATGGTGCATCTGGAAGTTATGGATGAAGGTGATGACCAGTGAGCAAGTCTACAAGATGACCAGAACAAAAAAAAGATTCCTGAATCACATCACATCCCGCAAGTTACGCTCCTACTGTTATGTGAAGAGGCGCCCGCATGGCAACATTAAAGAACGTGTAATAACAGGACCTCGAATGAGTGTAAGATGGTGTGAAAGATGGAGAATAACCTGGATGGACAACTGGGCAAGACTGCTACAGGCAACACGAGACAGAGGGCATTGCAAAAAGCTAACCATTGGCTGAATGGGTAGATAACATGGACACGTCAATGACTAGACAGGTTTGTTGCCAAAAATGTCACTTTGTAACTATTTTCTCCTTTATCTACTCGGGATTAAGTCATGATTGGTCCTTCTTGGTGTCACTTTTGGACGAATCAAAAAATGATCCAGAATCTGGTTATACTGAAACATGTCAAAGAGACTGCGCATAAACATCTTAGTAATAACAATAATAACAGTAAATGATACTTTATTGACCCCATTGTTCTCTGCATTTAACCCATCAAAGGCTGAAAGCCTGGAGCAGAGCGCTGCCTCATTGAGGCACATGAGGAGCAGTTGTGAGTTGGGTGCCTTACTCAACGGCACTTCAGAGATCTCTTGTTCCCCAGCCCTTTACCCTATCCATTAAGCAACAGCTGACCTCATCTTCAGTTGCTGTTCAGTTATTGAGGCGTTAAAGCATCCTCCTGATCCTACCCAATCATGTTTTTTCCCAAAAGCATCCCTACAAGGACAAAGATTCACAGTTTGATAAAGTGGAGAACATAGTGATGCGAAGGCTTACAGTTCAGCTTAAAACTTTAAAATAGAAACGCTATTGTGTATTGAAAGTATTGAGAGATTCTATCAACACGGTTCTGTCGCTTGTCTTTTCTATACTCAGAGCTAAGATAGTTGTTGACTTGCCCTCATAAAAAGACAAATTCTGGTCATCTTTTCATTACATGATTCATTAATATTGGTTGTCCTCCCAAAAATGTTTACAGATCTGGATCTCCCGACATCACTAATATCCTCAGACAGAGAATCTCAGAGATATTCTGGTCTACCGAGTTTGGCTGTAACTCAAAGGTCAGTGTGCTTCTGCAGTCACCTCTGCGAGGCTACTCTCATCTAACCGCACAGAGCTTGACGGATTCTATTATCCATTCATCTGTACCGGCAGGATTGGCAAGTCCCTGTTTTTGCCAGTAACCAGGGAATTCCTTTCGACATCCTACACCCTCTGGATCTTGCTGCGCAGAAACAACTCGCTGCTTTTGACCTCGAATTATACAACAAACTCTTTTATTGCTCTGCTACTAATTAAGATGTTCTGTTTAAAGCCCCAGGGAGTCTAAAAATAACTGCTGACTTTATGATGTCTACATACTCGAGGTCATGAACTCGGGTAAAGCTTGCATCAACTCTGAACAACCGCAGATATTGCGTATTCCTTATTGTGCTTTTATCCAGACCACGTATTCCCACTTAAGCGAGAGTCTTGCTCAAAACAAGCCGGAGAACACAAATATGCTAATAGGAGTGGGTGATATGACAATATTTTTTTTCTATTTCACTTCTTTATATGAATTCTAAACTAGAGGCGGATATCTACACTTTATTAAAGGTTTGATCTATAATGTCCCACAGTTTAATTTACTGTAACTGACATTCCGAAACAAATTTACAATTTATTTCAGTTCAAAATCCTAACTGCGCAGTTTACCCGAGCACCCTCTTACTTTTCCCAAAAGTAAAGTATGCCACACTGGTCCTCTGGTGCCTGATTTATGACTGGCAGTAATAGACAATACTCCCTGGAATGCCCCATTTTCCATCTCTATTTTTCTTTCAGCATCAGTCTCTCTTCACATTCATTCTACTATCGCTTCCTTAAGAGTCCTGAATGACTTGGTCTCCTTCCTTTCCCAGAACTTCTGATCACTGACGATGATAATTTGTAAGTTAGATAAAGAGTTTGTTTTGTTTCTTAATGACTGTTATGTAATATTTATCTTGTGGTGATTATGTTGGTTGTCGTTAATGTCTCAAACATGTGGGAGCCCAAATGATTACTGTTGATGTTTATACTGAAATACAAATGAAGAGCTGGGGAGATTTTTTTTTTCTTTTTGGCTCTTTACAACTGAAAGGTTTCGCAATTCTGCAAATAAAAAATCTTGTTTGTTCTTTTATCATATACGTATATGTACACTCATTGTGAAAATATTAGGACACCATATAAAGCCTGTGTATTGAACATAATTTAAGTAATAATAAGCAAATAAATAAAACTGAAGACAGTTATTTCTTTAAAAAATTTAATTACGACACCCCCACATTTAATAAAAAAGAAATAAAAATGACACACAGGTGCATCACACAATTAAAACATTGTTTCATGGCATTTTGAAGGAGACTTGACTTGGTCTGGTTTGCTCCTGACTGTTGCACTGAGTTTCAAAGTGTCGACTATTAATTCTATTAATAAAGTTAAACTTTAATTTGATTGATTTCTAATTGCAGAAATATTCATGGTGACACAATGACACATGGTAAAAATAAACATTTTCTAGGGATTTCTGGTTAAATTGTTATAAAACAATGCTACAATTATAATAGTGTTGGCAAGAAGAGAGAGATCCAGCAGCATTAACACCTGGGATCAAATAGCTGGGTTGGGTTGCGACATGGTCTGTTAGTGTGGAACATTGAAGGGTTGCGTCAGGAAGTACATAAGACGTAAAACTTGAGCCAAATCAGTCACATAGAACTGACCTAGTCACTCAGGAAAAGCAGAAAATCACTTACATCTGTAGTGTACTTTAATTTCTAAATATCATTGATATTAATATTGTTTTTGGAAAATATTATCTATAAATCATTTAAACATCATCCATGCACAGACAGCATCCGACAAAATTCTGGACACTTTATTCCTTTTTTATAGCTATCTACATTTTAGCTCAATATCAAATGCATCAACAGTATGAATGATCACTACTATTCATGCATTCATTCATTCATTCATTCCATTCTATACCTGTGTAATCATATTCAGGCTCACGGGGAAGCTGGTGATCAGTCTCATTCATTACGGACGCCTCACAACACACTCAAATACTCAAAAACTCTCAAATTCTCAAAACAAAGGGACATTAGAAACACCAATTAGCCTACCGCATGTGTACAGAACATGCAAACTCCACACAAAAAGAACCCAGGATGTTCTTTTTACCCAGTAATTGAACCTGGGACCTTGTTACTGTGAAACAGCATCACTACCCACTATACCACAGTTCGGCCCCGGAATCACAATCATTTAATAACCAGAATAGTGTTAAAGAAATTAGACAATGTTTTAAGCTTTTGATTTTTCAAAGCAGAAAATTTTACACACACTCAACATTCTCCCAATAAAGGTCCTGAATGATCACCTGGAACCGTCTCCATTCAACAGATTTGTCTTGTCCGGAGTATGTCTGAAATATGTGGAATTTCTTGCCATCTGCATGTTTTTGAGATCATCAGTCGTGTCATTTCTATTTTGAAAAACACATTCTGGTTTGTTCACCACTTTTTTCTATTCTATTAATCGGACGCCCGTAAAATGTTGTTCTAGCACTGTATATTCTCCTAAACTTCGATCACACCACAAACAGAGAGCTCAATCACGACTCAATCCAGTATAAACACTTTACCGTGCTCGAAATGAGTTCGTGACAAGCTCCGTCCATTCTGTGCATTCATGACACTGTGCTTGAAGCTTTAGCCAAAAATGTGGTAAAATTAAGAATAAATAAATAATGATTGGGGGAGGATGTCTATAACCAGTGACAAGCTTCAAATAAAGCTCCAGCGAACACAGAGTGATCGTACATTACATTTAATCAAGCACTTGTCCGTTTAATCAACTGCACCCTTTTCCAGATCGGAATCTGATTCACATGCATCATCTTAATTACAAGCTGTGCTAGCATTTCAGAAGGACAGATGATCGTCATGTCCTTATCCTCGTCATCATTATCAAAGGATTTATTGCTCAATATAAAAAAAGAAGATGAAGAGAACAACAAGATAAACAGCAGACTTCGTGTCAAGTTGGGACAGTGGAATGTTATGGGTCTTAATTCACTTGGCAAGTTATCAATACTTGTTTGTGAATTGGAAAGACTAAACATCACCATTTGTGGATTGTCTGAAATTAAGTGAAAAGGCATGAGACACTTTACTACACAACAAACACACACACACACACACAGCTGTGCTCAGACAAACAAGACTGCAAACGCCATGGAGTTGCCGTTTGTATTCACAGGAACATTGCTAAATGTTTAAAATCCTACAACCCAGTGAGCAGCAGAGTCATATCAGCCACATTTGCCACAAAGCTGAGGGATAGGACTTTTACTCACCAACTGTACTGGCAGAGACTCCCAAGCAGAACCTACCTGTGATCACAGATGATTTCATTGCCAGTGTCGGGAAATGCAGAAGAAACTGAACTGCTTGGGAAATATGGCTATGGTGCAAAGACATGATAGGGGTCAGACCCTTGTTGACTTCTGTGCTGAAAATGGATTGGTTATCAAAAACCATTAATGAATTCAAAATTGGTGAAAGATATGCTGAGATTTAGAAGAACAACTACAGAAGATGGGGTCTACAGGAGATGGGGTCTCGTACTAATTATAACATGCAGCGAAAACTAAAATAATGACCAACATTGAAGACGTAATGGAGACCACGGTGGAATGCGGAAGTTTAGAGCAAGTGGAACTCTTTCACATTTTCGGGATGTAGAGTAAAATGTGCCAATAAAGGGGAGTCAAGAATGGCAATATAAATTGTGGTGATGTTCAAATTAACAAAGATATGAAAAAACAAATTAGCACTGCGACTAAAAATCACTGACCATGAACCGGCCTGCACGTTATCTCGTGTTATTAACTGTACGCAAATGATTGCCACGGAAATCATTAAGCTGTGGCCTGGGTTCCAAAGGAATAGAAATGGCGGGGGTAGTGCAAGTGAGGTAAGTGTTTTCAGATGGTTGCTTTGAGATGTTAAACACGAGCATGTGGGACTTCTACGCCTGTCAAAGCCTCTGGAATCACACATCGTCATCACGAGGATGATGGGAATAGCACAGAGATGGCTGGGCTGCTTTGATAAACCAGAATCACCCTGCCCCTTACACTACCCTCAGCATTCTCTCTGGCATCCCTCCATCCGATAACAACCCCATCTGATGTGGTGATGCGAAATAAAAAAAAAAAAGAAAACTCCAGGACACTGTGCTGCCTCCAACGCTAAAGTGTGATCGCATATGTAAGGTTCATGTTGTAACTCTTGATCTTGGCAGAGATTTCTCTAGAAATATCCAGAGTCAATAAATACCAAGTCATAGGACGTGCTTAAGAAATGTGTTTGTCTTTAAAGTCCAAGTTTGCCATTGAATTTCAATACTTATTAATCAGAACAATTCGGCTTGTGTAACTGCACTTCAGGGACATGCACACTGAAACACCACTGTATTAGGAACACCTGGCCAATAAAGCTTCATTACACCTTTTGATTAAATACAGCACATAAATTTCATGAAATCTCGCCTAGTCACTAATTTCAACGTTCAACTCACAGACCAATGGCACGTGGCCTTTCTTATGTGACCTTCTGGATATTTGTTGATGCTTCCGAAACTCTTGGTACACCAGTGATACTACCGGGACATTATATGGATATAAAAAAAACTATGACCCATCATCAAATAATAAGCAATACTTTCAACAGAGATGGTATTCTACATTCCTAGGTGGTAAAAAGTGGTTGAGTTTTCTATTTTTCTGACCTTTCTCTGTAAACACTAGAGATGGTTGTGTGTGAAAATCCCAGTAGATCAAAAGTTTGTGAAAATACTCAGAACCAGCAGCGTCTGGTACCAACCACTATACCACGTTATTAAAAGTCACATTTCTTCTCCATTCTGATGGTCAGTGTGTACTTCACTAAGTTGTTATTGACCTCCTCTACATGAATAAATACACCGAGTTGTCACCATGTGACTGGACGAGTAGATATTTGTGAATTCAGTGTTTTTTTTTCAGAATTCAGAATTTATTCAGTGAACAACTGAACAGGAGTACCTAATAAACTGGCGCTGAGCGTATATTAAAGAATAAAGGTCTGTATTTCCCAAGGCTCTCTAAATATGTGCATATTTAAGTAGTCCAAGTGTGATGTTTTAGCCTCTGGAGACTTTGGAGATGTTGGGGAAATTAAAAACAGAGTGGGTTTTTCAGGATTGTTTAAACATGTGCCGGTTCGCTATTTTTTCACATGATGTGGCAGCGTGTCTAATTTCCAGGTTTAGGCATATTAAAATTTCCAAAACAAGCTCAGGGGGAGATATTTATTAATGGAAGTCTAGAGGATTTTTTTTTACCATTTAAGTAACTATTATTGCAAGTTTTACATCTTTTAACAAGGTACACTTGGTTTATAAATGTATTGTGGAACATGGTGACCATCAACAAGACGTGAATAGAATGATAATATGGTTTAATATGCCACAACCCGATGCTATGTGGTTAGATTATTGAACTCACTTCAGGACGAAAAACAAAGTAAGAAAAGTGGAGGTCAACCTGGGATCATCAGTGATGCCGTGGCACAGGAAGCGCAGTTGTTGCTGAATCACTGGCACTAAAGACAAAGTCACTCCGTTTTTTTATAGCTATTATTTGGAACCATTCATAGCTAATATATGGTGCCACCTGGCAGGTGTTCTTAATCCAGTGATCGTTCAGTGTATGCTAGACACTGATTGAAAAAAAAAAATGTTAACGATTAGATAATCTATGTGGTTAAATGGCTGAACAACTTCAGGAAGGAACACAAAGAAAGAAAATTGGAGGTCAACCTGGGAGGTCAACCTGGGAAATAGTCTCTTGGTCGCTATTTGTGAATTATTCCTCAAACAGATTCCATAATTAGACTCATTTGTCACGTATTAGGTACAGCTTGCTTAGATCAGGTTAAGCTCATTTCTGCCTTCAGAACCCTAAATCTTTGTGGAATACTCTCATCAGACATAAAGGTGTTCTACATTCCTTGTTTGTAACCAGTGAGTTACTCTTGTCTTTCTATCATCATTTCAAACCAGTCTGTCCATTCGCCTCTGACCTCTGACATCTACAAGGTAATTTTCATCCACACAACTGTCCCTAACTAGACATTTTCTCTCTTCCTGGTCATTCACTGTAAACCCAAGAGATGGCGGTGTGTGAAATCCCACTAGTCATTCTCAATATCAGTGGCCATTTCATGAACAAGGTTACATCTATACACAGCCGAAACTGCTCTTGTACAAGTATATGCTATTATTCTGTCCAAAGCACAGAATGTGGCAACATTTGGCAGCTATGAGTAAACTGAGCAATTCAGGCTAGTTGGATGCTCAACTGTCAGATCAACCACACATGGTCAGGCGCAGTGTGACTTTCAACCAGATCTTGTTCCTTCAGTCTTGGTGCACCTGTGATACAGGAATAGCTCAAAAGTACAGCTAGTGCTGAAGTAACGGCACCACACCTCTGTGCTTAAACTATCGATCCGTTTACCCACAGCTGGTAAATGTTTTCTGTTGCACAGTATCCAATACCTTATATATGAGCCAACTGTGACATAAATTGGGGCATTATATCAGTGATCGTATTCCACGTGCCACGTGTTACAAATCACAGGTAGATGTACAGGGGTTAGACAATGAAACTGAAACACCTGTCATTTCAGATCTGATTCGGGTTTTTATTTAAGCCTCAGGTTTGTAATGAATCAGAAACTGTGTGTATGACCAACACTGTTGAATTATCATTGTAATAAAAGCAAATATACATCTGTCAATACAGTTCTCAGTTTTATGCTTGCTTTGAAGTTTTCAACCCTGTTAAAGTTGTGACCTGGCGGGCATATATGCGTATACACAGGGGTTAGACAATGAAAGTGAAACACCTGTCATTTTAGAGTGGAAGGTTTCATGGATAAATTGGACAAGCCTGGTGTCCAATCTTCATTAATTGCACATTGCACCAGTAAGAGCAGAGTGT
>JAOUQT010074929.1:0-10182 GCA_025769995.1 Xyliphius kryptos
GTGCAATTAATGAAGATTGGCCACCAGGCTTGTCCAATTTAGCCATGAAACCTCCAACACTAAAATGACAGGTGTTTGTTTTATTGTCTAACCACTTTATTTACCCTTCTGAGATAGGACACAACAAACGATTGGTTGACTTCTGGAAAGTGACTAACGTGAGCATGCATCTCTGTATCACAGTCTCTGATTGGCTCAGTAACAAAGCAGACTATTTTCTTTCACTCTCTCTTCCCTTCCATTTCACATCGGCGTCCGATTGTTGTGTGTGCGTAGGAAGGGTTTATAAAGATAAAATAATGCATAAATATTAAAATACATATGGTTTTAATATTTATGCATTACCACTTTGCTGATTTTCACCTATAGCAAAGGGTCCTGGAATGTAACACCCTTGATAAGTGAGGGATCTTTTGTGTGAGTTGCATTATTTTAAACGCCTCTCATGGATGGGTCCAACCAAGTAATCACATACTATTTAGAATTATAATTGAGAATTTAACTCTAATAATGTCTAGATTTGCTGTTGTACCTGGTCATTTTCCATATTTAATTTTACATAGTAACTTAAAAAAATACACTTGTTATTTATTTATTATATTTCTCTGCAGATTCACAGTTCTTTAATCGCGCATACAGTAAATATAATTAGTTTTTAAAAAAATTTTCAACTCCGTCTCCTTGTTGAACTCATTTCTATCAATATGAGCCGACAGTATCTGAAACTGCTAGAGAAACATAGGCTTCTTATTTATTTTTACACTGATGAAGCATGCCATCGTTTGTGCTATCTTCCCCAAATAGACCTTTCTCACACACCATTAATTTGAATGATCATGTACTCTTTAATAAGGAGTGCGGGATAAAACAACAGGGCTATGTGGAATAAAGAATGGAGCAAAAATTTGAAGTATTTCACCTTGTGTATTTAATGTCTATCAAAAGAAAAGTCATGTGCTTTATTGTTATTTAAACTTCAGACTCTAAAGAAACAATAAAATATTTTCAGTGATATTACACTTTATACCCTCTTTTACATTTATATACTTTTATTTTACATGTATAGCATGCATAGCTTGTAGCATGCAACCAGGAGAAACCAGGGTACCCAGACAAACAGGAAGGACATGCAAAGGCTACAATAAAATTTCCAGGTTGCCCCACTGGGGGATTGAACCCAGGTCTGTCTTGCTGTGACAGTACTACTCACTGCACCACCATGCTACACCAGCCTGGAAAATATTATAAAGTGGAATGTTGTACAGAATTTGAAGATCACAGGGTGAATTCAGGGTTTGAATTTTCATCAAGGACGACGTCCAGAGGATCAGTTGTGATGCTTGGTGTGTTTTTGAAGAGCTGTAGAAGGACAGGAAGTGCTATGAAAACCTTATTATATTTATAGAAATTATCTAACAATTTTTTCTTGTATTGTAAAAGTGGAAAAACTAAAAAACCTTAAAGAATCTAATAATGTGGTTCATGATAGAATAGACGGTTTATGCTCACATGGGTGTGTGTGTGGTGGGTCATTTCAAAGAGCCATCCAAAAAAATGGATTATCATTCTTTTCTATGCAGGTGTTTGTTTCTGGTCTACAAGACTCACTCATTTTCTATACCCGCTTAATACTAGTTTAGGGTCACTGGGAAGCCGGTGCCCACCCATGCAACTCTGGGCACAAGGGCACCAATCCACCATACTAAGGAACAACCTTAACCAGGGCACCAATCCACCATAGGGCGCACACATACATAATCACACATTCACACACTAACGGACTGTGTTCCTATCATTAGAATAGCCACTGGTGCTGAGGATGACGTTAAAACAATAAATAAATAAATTAACCTATCATGCATGTCCTTGCGGGAGTCAAATGGAGTACCCGGAGAAAACCCTTGAACACGGGGAAAACATGCCACGTAGAAATTTCCCCCCCAGGGCTTGAACTTTTTTGCTGTGAGGCTACAGCACTATCTGCCGCACCACTGTACAGCCCGGTCTGCAAAAGAAGACTATTAAATAATCATATAAAAATACACACATTGATTTCTCACTTGTTTGTTCTTTCTGAATGTAATCTCTAAGTTTCTCAGTTACGTCTCATTCTCTTTTTTCTTACTTTCATATTTTTCCCGCATGAAATTCAACTGATGTCATCATGACTGGCTGATGATTATAGCAGGGGAATTTTAGGCGATTAAAACTGGGCAGAAAATAGAAATAAGTATAATAATACATTACATACATGCATTACATACAATTCCTGACATTCCCCAGATACTAATGATAGTACCTATTTTTTTTTAGGTACTGGGTCTACTTGTTATGGGATGGGGTAGACATCCCGTACAGAAATCATATAAAAGGACGGAAGTGAAGGGAGATTTATTTTACACAAAATGCACTGAACACTAAGTACAAAAAAATAAAAAAGCCAGTCAGTGAGGGGCTCAGTTGAGGAACACAGAACATAAGGAGACGGGATCAGGGGGTTGCTGGTTTCAATCCGCTAATCCAGTTAATGTCCACAGAAGCCAGAACAGCTGTGAACAGACAAAAAAAAAAGTCATAAAAAAACATTGAGTGCACAAATCGGCATCCACAAGCATACACATCCACAAACATCCAAACATATCCATGCTGAACGTACAATTACAATTAGAAATGAATTCAGGTGCGCGCCATATGCAGCCGAGCATATCTCTGGAGTGGCCACACCCTGAGACAAACCGTGCCAACAAGGACACAAAGTAGCCACACAGAGACAGACATACAGTACATACATACAGTGACATGTTGAAGCCACAGCCCAAGTGTAGCCCTAGGGAGGTTGTTAGTCCCAGTCGTACCACCACCACTAAATAACAGCAGTGAAACTGCTAGTTACTAGTCAAGGTTGCTGTGCTCCACTACGCTGAATAATGAAGTCATCAGGTCCATCAGCTTCTTGAAACAACTTGTTTCTGATTGGCAGGAAATAAATCGGAAGCTTGTACTGAATTAAATTTGCTTATGTTGTTATTTTTGGGGAAAATGAGTGTCACACATCTCTCTCTTTTTTTATCCTCATTCAATCGAATGGGCTTTTAATTACAGTAAATTACCCCAACATATCACATGACGCTTAGTCAGTTTGGCCCAGGACAGGGCTGAATTGATTTTTATAAGAAAATGTTTTTCATTACTTAAGAAGTGTTATGTTGAAATTTTGTCTTAATTGTGATTTAATTATCTGTCCGTCCATCCGTCCATCTTTATGTCTGATTATCTTTCTCTCTATGTAGATGTCTGTGCATCTTTATATCTATGTGTCTGTTTGTTGCTGTCTATGCATCTACTGTATGTATCTATGTATTTATCTAATTGTCTGTCTTTCTATCATTTTGTCTGTGTTTGTCTGTGTATCTGTCTGTCAATGCCTCTATAAGTCTGTCTATCTGTCTGATTGTCTGTCTCGAAATGGAAATATCTGTCTTTCTGTCTGTCTGTTTATGCATCTTTATTTCTATTTGTCTCACTATGTAACGCTCTGCCTGTCAAAAGTTCTGTATGTCTGTATGTATGTCACTGTCCATCTGCCTGTCTATGCATCTACACTATATTTCCGAAAATATTCACTAAACTGCCTTGACTCACATATGAGCATTTTGACCATTTTTCTAGAATCGCATTTGTGAGGTCAAACAATGATGTTGGACGAAAAGGCCCAGCTCTTAGTCTCTGCTA
The DNA here is from genome assembly GCA_025769995.1 of Xyliphius kryptos. NCBI lineage: Eukaryota > Metazoa > Chordata > Actinopteri > Siluriformes > Aspredinidae > Xyliphius > Xyliphius kryptos. The sequence continues at coordinate 3,733 of JAOUQT010074929.1, forward strand.
TAATTCATCTCAAAGATGTTTTATCGGGCTAAGGTCAGGACTCTGTGCAGGCCAGTAAGGTTCATCCACACCAGTCTTTTCATGTCTTTATGGACCTTGCACTGGTGCACAATCATATTGGAAGAGGAAGGGTAGGTTGGTTGAATCTTTGTGGGTTGATTGGTTTGGTATAACTATTTGTTGGCTTGAATGTTTGGAAGGTTGTTTGGTCGACTTTATTGTGCTGACTGGTTGCAAGATTGGTTGTTAGACTGCTTTGTTGGTTGGTTGGTATAAAACTAGTGCCATGTTGTTTGATTCTATCTACTGGTCTATCTGTCTCTCTGTCTATCTATCCTATGCTTTGTGTTTGTGTGTGTGTGTGTGAGAGAGACAGTAAGGACAGCAATAGCTCAGTGAATAAAACATAGTTCTTCTGACTAGATGTTCTTCTGACCACTCAAGAAAAGAGTATCTGCAAGTGTTGTGTGTGCATTGGTGTAGTGATATTTTTAGGAATTTTACACAATGTCCCAACTTCACTGGAATTGGGGTTGTATTATACTGTAATTATTTATTCATTTATTTTCTATACCTCCTTAATCCTAGTTTTAGGGTCACGGGAAGCTGGTGCCCACGTAGCAATTCTGGGCGCCAGGACAGAAACAACCCTAGACAGGGCACCAATCCATCATAGGGCACGCACACACACAATCACACACACATTCACACACTAATGGGCAATTTATAGACACCAATTGAACGAACCTGCAAACTCCACACAGAAATTTCACGAGTCGGTGCACCCAGGGTTCAAACTCAGAATCTATCCACTGTGCAACTGTGCCGCATTATATTATATTATATTATATTATATTATATTATATTATATTATATTATATTATATTATATTATATTATATTATATTAGAATTCACTCAAAATATACATTTAAACTTTAATAATACAAGAAGAAGAAGAAGTAGAAGAAACAGAGATTAAAATCTTTTTTTGCCAGCCTTTTGGAAAGTTTTGACGTTCACCCTCCATCTGTTAGCATTAGTGGCTGGTTTTAAAAATAAAGTAATCAGTAATTAAGGTACAGTAGTTTCACACTTCCTCCTACACGATTCTTCTCCGAGAAGCCATTAGCACCAAACTGCATCTTGTACTTTATTTATTCCAGAACAGGAAATGTGGTGGGGGGATTTTTTTTGGGTAAGTAAATTATCACACTGTGTGTGTGTGTGTGTGTGTGTGTGTGTGTGTGCACGCACATAATGCCAGGTATAAGGTGTTGGGGAAAATTATTGTGATTGATTTAATCAGAAAAAAATTCCACTCCGAAAAAGTCTCCTGTTTCTTTGGATTTTATATAAAAGACATGCATGCTTGGTGTACATGGAGCTCGTTTGGGCACAGTGGTGTGGTATTGCTGGAACACAATTGTGTCTCATGTCATGTCATACGCCATCATTGCCTGCAGTTTATACTTACTTTAAAAGGGAACCCCTTCATATTCTCCGCCTCCACATTGTGTATGGATGTAATGTTTTTATCTTGTCATGGGAAAATGATGTTAAAACAATAAAACCCATTTTACAGCATTACATTTACATTTGCAGTATTTAGCAGATTCCCTTGTCCAGAGCAACTTACAACAGTGCTTTAAGACATATCAGTAAACATAATCTATTCTAAATAATCGGAACAGATAAGAGTCTAAAAGCATGCCTTTCTAGTCCCCTGAGAGATGGGGGAACCAGTCAGTGCACGAGGTGCAGTGCAGGGTGTGATAAGTGCTGTAATGTAGGAAGGTGCAGGATCACTTTTGATTTTGCAAGCGAGCATCAGTGTTTTAAATCTGATGCGAGCAACTACAGGGAGGCAGTGGAGAGTGAGGAGCAGTGTGTGTGAACTTGCAAACATTAAACACAATCTTTCAGCCGAGTTTTGTATCAACTGCAAGGGACTGATAGCACTCAGAGGTAGCCGCGTAAGGAGGAAGCTGCAGTAGTCCGGCCTCTGTGGAAGAAATTGACAAATCCTTCTGATATTATGGAATCGACATGATCGAGAGACATTGGCAGTGTGGGAGATAAAGGACAAATTGTTGTCCATAGTCACCCCCAGGTTGTGTGCCATGGAAGATTTGTTTTTGATAGTATGCACTTGTCAATCTGAAAGATAAAATTGACTGTACAGGAACAGACGTGCACAATAGCATTGTTATTATCATGTAATCGGTCTATATGATTAAATGCAGTTCTGTCTGGTTAGTGTAAGGCGTGTTAGTACGGGATTTGTTAGTTTGAGACGTGTTAGAAGGAGACGTGTTAGTATGAGACGTGTTGGTATAAAACATGTTAGTATTAGACGTATAAGTATGATGCATGTTAGTATGAAAAGGGTTAGCATAAAACGTGTTAATATAAGAAGTGTTACTATGAGACGTGTTAGTATAAAACGTGTTAGTAAGAGACATTTTAGTTTGAAACATGTTAGTATGAGTCATGTTAATATGAAACTTATTAGTATGAGATGGTTTTGTATGAGACGTGTTGTATGAAACATGTTAGAAAGACGTGTTAGTATGAGATGTGTCAGTATAAGACGTGTTAGTATGAGACGTCTTGTGTGAAACATTTTAAAAGGAGACGTGTTAGTATGAGACGTGTTGGTATGAGACGTGTTGTGTGAAACATTTTAAAAGGAGACGTGTTAGTATGAGACGTGTTAGTATGAGACGTGTTAGTTAAAAGGAGACATGTTAGTATAAGACGTGTTGGTATGAGATGTGTTAGTATGAGTCGTGTAAATATGAAACTTGATATTATGAAATGTTAGCACGAGACGTGTTAGTATGGAAAGTGTTGGTATGAACTGACTTTACTTGTACACACACTAAGACCTGGCAGAGTCAGGACCAGACTGTAACACCATCAATCATTAACCATATTATAACTGCAGAATGCAGTTCTCTCTGACCCTAAAAGCGGCAGTACAATGTGGCTGAGCACAGTGTCTGATATTAAACACACACATCTGTCTTATTCCAGATATTTGTGCTTCCAGATATCCATCTTCTTTCTGTATTTTTGTAGACTTTTATTTTCTGGCGTACAAACCATTTTTAATCTTGCACCATTTTCAGATGCCACAGAGCTTGTGATTGGTTGTGTCTCACACAAATTATCTGAAATCTGGAATACAACATCTAGATTGAGTGAGAGCAGCAGTTTCCTTCCGTTTCATACACATTAATCTGTCTTGTTAATATGTCATATGCCTATTTTCCAAAAAATGATACATTCCATATTTTATGAAAGTGGACAATGTTAGGACAAAACACTAAAATCAGGATTTTCTGATAGAAAAACAAAGCTGTCCAAATTCATCACACTACCACCACCATGCTTCTTTTTCAGTATAATGAATATTATGAGAAGTTCCGGTCAGGGTAGCGTTCACTTCACCCAGAATCTTTTTTTCAGACACTAGCTGTGGAAACCATCGGCACCAATCTGTTATGGTGTGTCTCTTAGGATTGTGTGTATGATGATTCACAGGATTCTTTATAACCACCACACAAACATCCACACTACTAGTGTAGTAATCTATAGAATCTCCTCTGCCTCTTGCGAAATTATATGCCTGAATCACACTGTCCTGGATTGGTGCACTAAAACAGATTTCTCTGATGTATCTACAGCGGGATTTGTTTATTTTTTTAATTTTTTTATTTGTTTATCTTCTGCCCTGCCCCCATACTGACATTCCTGATAAACCCTAGAACACTTAGTTTCAATTATTAGTTTCTTCAGTAAGTGGCAGCTACAGGGCTTTTGTGAAGTGTTGTAATCAAGACGGCGAGAGTGGGTTTGATTGAGAAGTAGCTCTTTGGGGTGTATACACACATCTGCCTTGAGAGAGAGAAGGGGAGAAAATGAAAAGATAGAAGCAATAACAAGAGGACATGTCTAGCTCTCATCAGAACAATGCTTAGTTTTACATTTTTGATTGCTGTTGTTATAAAGCACAATCCTCTGCTCACTGACTTTGAAGGAAGGACATTTATGATTCATGACACCATTTAAAGCCAATCTCTTGAACTACTGGAACACTGTCTCCTGATGATGTGCCCTTAAGGCAGAAACAGTGGTTTGTTTATCTCAATCATTGCAGTATCAGTAAAGCTCTGCACAAAAGATCGACTGGATTTTCCTTGGTCCTGATCTTCCTAGACCTGTCTGGAGCTTTCGATTCGGTTATACTTCTATCTGTTATTTTTGGCCTTAATATTTCTGGCACTGCATAGGATTGGTTGAAGTCCTACCTGGGGGGCACTCCTACCACTTTAATTTGAGGTGCTCCACATCCACTTATTACAAACAGTGTTACACAAGGTTTAGTACTAGATCCTCTTTTATTCACACTTTACACTGCCTAAATTTGTTGATGTCTTTTTTTCCACATGGCTTCTCCTAAAATCATTATGCTAATGATACTCCCTCCTTCTGATATCCACTGCACCTACTCTGGTGCACATTGCTTTAGCTGCAGGGTTATAAGCTAGAGCCATTATTCACAGATGTTTATCCCCTATCCAATTCCTGGCTAGCTAAGAAGGGACATCTCCCCACCACCCATGCAGCTTCCCTTAATGGGGATTATAGTCTTTTAGACACTTTGTTGACTTTTGCCCATGTGTTTGGAGCTTTATAATAATACTGCATTTGCTTTCACACCTTGACCTTGAACTTGAATCATTGCAATCATTAATGAGGTTTAGGTTGACAGTATGGTTTAAACAATGTTTAAGGTGCAAGAAAATTTCTTAAATGCATTCCACCGCCACTGTCAGCCTGAAAAATAAATACAAATACATTTACAGTAATAAACCAGCAACAGTAATAAATTGTCAGTTTTCCACCAAGGTTTTAATGCGTAAAAAATGTCATCCGTGGTTAAGATATGTGCGATACCTGCAGAAAACTCATCCAGGCTGCTTTTTGTATCTGTCAACAGATTGAGGACATAATCACTCGAATCCAGGACGAAACTGACGGCATTCCAATCAGAACTGTCAAGAGCTTCATGTCAAAGATTCCCAGCGTGGTCACAGGTGAGGAGAGCCAATACCAAATGACAGTTCCAATTACAAGGTTGTGAATATGAATATGAAGTGAATATTGAAAAGCAATGGGCATGATGTGCCTAGAGTTAGAATAGTCCACAGATATCAACAGTCTTTAGAGAGATTCATGGAATAGGTTTTCGTGTCTGAGTAGCTGCATCCCAAGTCTTAAATCGCCAAGTACAAGGCAAAGTGTCTGATGCAGTGCTGCATAGATCACCATCACTGGACTCTAGATCATGGGGGATTTGTTCTCTTGTAATCTAATAAACTTAGTGGACATATTTGTTATGAGTGTAAGGTTTTGGATTCCATAAGTTGGAATTGGCCCCTTAATTCCAGTGAAAGGGATTCTTAATACTTAAAGAGTAGCAAGATTTCTGACAATTACATGCTCCCAAATTTGTTAGAAAATTTTGGGGATGGTCACTTACTGTCTCATCAACACTGCTCACCAGTTCACAAAACAATATCCATAAATTCAATTAATTCAGTTTTATTTATAAAGCACTTTTAACAATGGACATTGTCCCAAAGCAGTTTACAGAAAGGTTTTATCCCAGATGAGTAACGATGGTAAGGAAAAACCCCCTGAGGAAGTAAGGAAGAAACCTTGAGAGGAACCAGACTCATAAGGGAAGCATCCTCATTTGGTTAATGTGATGCATTCTGTATACATCTAATATATAATTCTATAACAAACAATAATTTCTAACATTAATATAACAATAATAATATAACAGTAATATATAATTTATACAAAACATCTAATACATAATTCTATAGCTTACAATAACATATAAAATTAATATAACAATAATATATACAAATATATAACACATACATACCATATACATAATTCCATAACTAACAATAATATATACCATAGTTATATATTACATATATATTACATACATATAACATAATTATTAGAATAATAATTAAGTGAATGGGCAGTCGTAGGGAATCCGGTGGGTGCAGGGTCGCTGACATCTCCTGGTTTCTCCTCCGTATTTGGTTTAGCTCATCCAAAAGAGTGAATAATAGAGAAATAAAGAAAGGGAAAGAGAATAAAGAGAGTTAGACACGATCAACTATCTAATAGACAATTCAAACACAAGTTGTGCAAAGAGCAAGCAGAAACTCCGGCAGACTAGCGCTATGGCAGCATAAGTACAGGGTAGAATCAGAAGGTGACACAGACATAAGGGAGCCCTAGGACATAAAGCAGCCAGCCGCTCCCCCTTCAACGAACCTGAGTGATCTCTTGAGAGTGGCCGGGCAACAGCCCAAACATCCCAGTTTACCAAAACACTCTATGACCATGAACCCTCC
>JAOUQT010074938.1:0-10181 GCA_025769995.1 Xyliphius kryptos
CCGGGGAGCAATTGGGGTTAGGTGCCTTGCTCAAGGGCACTTCAGCCATAGTACTTGGTGGAACTGGGAATCGAACCAGCAACCTTTAGTTTACAAGGCTGGTTCCCTAACCACAAGCCTAAAACAGCTGTTTTTTCATAAACTACTGACTTGTGGTGTTATCTCCTTTGTAAGTCACTTTGGATAAAAGCGTCTGCTAAATGACTGTAAATGTAATCTTTTTTTTTTTTTTTAAGCTTTTTTCAGTTCCTCTAACAATAAAACACTGCCATATAGTGACTCAGTTTCTAAAAAAAATAATAAATAATATATGTCACACTTTGACACAAATGTGAAGCGGTCAGAGGTGTGCATTGTTGTTAATAATATCACGGCTGGACAAATGGCTCAGCCAATCAGAATTAAGGACCAGAACTACCTGTTGTGTAAATTTACTTTTTTTGTTAGACCATCTTCAATAAGTTCATCAATAGGTGTTTTAATCTGTGTATCTGAATATCATTTTGCACTGATCTGGCTTTAGGTTGTAACAACATGAATTTCTTTTTGAATAGTCATACATGTAACTTCTATATTTCTATGAGAGATAGTTTTTGTGTAGTTTACATTTACATTTAGTCATTAAGCAGACACTTTTATCCAAAGCGACTTACAAATGAGAGAACAACGCAAGTCACAATTTTTAGGAAAAAACAGGTAGATTGCAGCACCATCAACCCTGAGTATTACTCGATCTGGCGAAAATTGCTATTATTATTATTTTAATAGCAAGTTTCTGTGGAAGAGATGGGTTTTGAGAAGTGTTTTGAAAATGTTGAGTGAGTCAGCTTTACGGATGGTTGTTGTGAAGCTTAATTTATTGTCATGTAACAAAAATCTTAGCTAACTACATTTTACAAGCTTGTCCAACACTGCCTATATATTTAAAACATGTCTAATAAAACCTAACAATTGATCTGATGTTTTTATTTTATCGCTATGAAACCACCACTCTCAACGTTCCATTGTAGTTCCAAAGTTGTTGGCAACGTTCCATTGTACTCTATGGACAATAAGAGTATTTATAAAACTAAGACAATAGAGTTAATTTGTTTGAAAAGTTAGTTAAACTAATATCTTCACTACATGTAGCGGTGTTTCCACCCATCACTGTAATTCGATTAAATAAACAAATAAACTGGAAAGTACAGGTTGAACTTTAAAAAGCTTGACGTTCTTCAGTCTCAGACGGCAATGTAAAAGCATTTGCTATTCATTTCTCTATTAGGACAGATCACTGGTGACACTGCACAAGAAACATATTTAATGATGGACTGTTATTGTAACTTGTAGACAGAAAAGTCTTTATTAATTTATTCCAGAATATCAAACGTGACAATTTCTTTACGTTTCTCCAAACACAATGCCTCTCAGATTTTTTTTACATTTGCTCCATTTTGGGGTTGTATATGTGATCTTTAACAAACTACTGATGGCAATGATTTTTTTAAGGAATTCTCCTTGAAATAGTTCTTTATTCCTTTAAGGAATTCTCTTTTATGGTCCTGTACACCATTATTGATTGATCTAGTGCTGGACTTGAAGATAAGCATTAACCATTCTGAGAAAGTCCTTTAGTTGAATAAAAGTTTTGATTTTATTTGTCACTTGCTCTGCTTCTAAAGTGATATTTAAAAAGTTCTGTAATGAAGTGGATTGGACTGAAGTCAAAATTAGATTGGCCAAATGTTTTTAAAATATAGAAGGTGATCTCAACAAATCTGCTGGTGTGTGTATAACCATGGTTATGGTTTAGTGTTATTAATGTTAAGATTGAGGGTTCAAATTCCTCATTGTTCTAGGGGCACTGTATCATGGTTAACCCCAACCATAAAGTTGAGATACTTATAAGTTGCTTTGGATGATTGTGTTTACAAAATGACCTAATAAAACATAATAAAAGCTGCATTTATCACCCACAAAGGAGCTTCTAATTACAAAGGTACACATCTGTATATGTCTACATACCAATAGTGATAATGCATATAACATACAAGAGATCACACTCCTCAATAAATTGTTTAAGTGCTATTTATTTTTCTACTTTTAGAAAGTGTGTGAAAACATAATAGGAAATATAGATCATAATTCACACACTTTCTTTAAAAAAACAATACTGTCTTTAATTATTATTAAATGTTGATCCAAACAATTCAAGGATTCAAGGATATACCTACATGCGTTGTAATTGTTGGTGATTACTTACAAACCCATTCATTTTAAATAAGCAGAGTGAAAAATAACCTTTTTCTCACGAACTTTGTCTCTGATTTACATTTATAGTGCAATATGGTAAATATATAAAATGCACAGTGAGTTAACCCAAATACCATTAGGAGACACAACACAATAAAATGAATGCCACTGCATTGCTGATTACTAAACACGCAAACAATACCAGATCTCTTATACTATTCTGGAGTAAAGTAGACTAAAAAAAGGCAGATAGAAAAGGAGATAATCTACAGTCTGTAATAATATAACTACAAAAGGCGTCTATAAATTAAGTGTAACTGATGAAAATAAACAATGAATGTTAAAACAGGGTTTTGTATCTGATAAAGTGGCCAAAAATTTATTATTTAAGCGCATTAGAAAATATGCAAAAACAATTGTGGAGATGCCGGGGATTGAACCCGGGACCTCATACATGCGAAGCATGCGCTCTACCACTGAGCTACATCCCCATACAACATCAGTGGCCTGCATTAGTCAATATGTACTAAATAAATACGTGGCGGTGATTATTTCTTAGTTTTACGTCTTGTATTAATTTAGTTATAATACGTATTTAAATCACTGTTCGTGTATTTATTGAACACTTTGCGAGTATTAATATGTGGACTCAAACTACATTGCATAAATTCTGGGAGCGTTTAGGAACTAAAAACATTGTTCCGAGTATGAGGCTGCACCTAAACTTATAAAGCCTTAAATACAGAACTGCCAATGATAAGCGCTTTTATATTGTTATTTACAAATAAATTTCCTTTTATTTACAAATAAATTTCCAAATGCTTATTTCCTTTTAAGCTTATTAAGGTACTCTGCTCAAGCAAAGCAAATGCATTGGACAAAGGCGTATATTTTAGTAGATTTCCTTGACAATTCTTCAATCCGTGTAAGGTTTTTATATTCATGTTCAGTGTAATTTCCTAATTTGAAAGCGAAAGACTAGACATTCGCTTTTCCTGAATGTAAAAATATGAAAAACTACAGCATTATATTTGTATGGATGGGCCGCAACACGCTGAAGTTCTTCAGAGTTATAGGCGTCAAAATGACCGCCATGTTTCTCAGGGGGAGGCGTGTTCCAAATGTTTATATGTTAAGTATATAAAAAACCTAGATGTTCATAGTTAAATACTTGACTAGTTTTCATTTTTCCCCTCACAAATACACTGCTCAAAAAGTAAGGAAACACCAAAATAAGACAACCTAGATCGCAAGGAATAAAATATTTCAGTTGCAATCTCTATTTAGTAGATAGTGGAATGCGTTGAGAACAAAATAAACATAAAAATGATCAATGTAAATCAAAATTATTAGCCCATGGAGGTCTGGATTTGGAATCATAATTAAGATCAAAGTGTAAAATCAAATGACCGACTGATCCAAGTTCAGTGGAAATTCCTCAAAACAAGCTATATGCTGGAGCAGTGGGCCCTGGGTTCCTTCTGTTGCATGAGAATGCTAGGCAACTTCGCCATGTTGCACCACAGACTGTCTAGGAGTTGACTGATGCTTTAATTAAGGTCTGGGAGGAGATTCCTCAGGACATCCGCCGCCTCATCAGGAGCATGTCCAGGTGTTGTACGGAGGTCATACAGGCACGTGGAGGCAACACACACTACTGTGCATCATTTTAACTTGTCTTGAGGAATTTCCACTGAAGTTGAATCAGCCTCTCATTTGATTTTCTACTTTGATTTTGTGTTTGATTCCAAATCCAGCCCTCCATTGGATAATAATTTTGATTTACATTTTGATAATTTTTATGATATTTTGTTCTTAACACATTCCACTATCTACTAAATAAAGATTTTTAACTGAAATATTTTATTCATTGAGATCCAGGATAAGTTATTTGAGTGTTCCCTTTATTATTTTTTTGAGCAGTGTAGTTGAAGAAACTGATCAATGCTTACCTTATGAAGATAGTAAAACAGATAAGGCTTAACTAATACTTCACCAGTCATACAACTAAGTGTACACTTTGAAGAAGTTAATTTATTTCTATACAACATACGACTATACAATTTAAAATATATTTTTTACAGCACATAATTATTATATTTTCTTATAACATTTTACACATGATTTACTAGTGATAAGTTCTGGCAACACATACATTTACATTAAGTAATTTTAGAAGACGCTTTTATCCAAAGCAACTTACAAATGAGAGAACATATAGCACAGTTTAAAACCTGCAGGCCATGTCCGGCCTTAGGTACAACTATATTCGGCCCACCAAACAGTATATGCATACCGCTGATACTACAAGTTCCAGAATGCTCTGCAACAGTAATAATGATAATATAGTACATACATGCAAATGCGGCAACATTCCCTGAAAAGGCTAAAATGGGTTACAAACAAATTTCTTTTTCGGAATACCTGATATCTAAATGCCCTTAACCTGATGTTGCAGATCTATGCAGTTTATGCACCAAATTATTATACATATTCTATTATATTTATTGTAATAGAGGCAATGTGGACACCAATAATAGTGCTCTATAACAATAGAGGTAGGCGCATTTTGAAAACGTGAAAATTGTAGCTGTTCTTTTGCTGTTTAATGTGTCTGAAACACTATGTTTCATTTTTGCATATTTCATACAATATCATGTTAATACTGATTAATAAATGTTGACCCTGTTTGGTCCATGATTGGTACTGGCATTTTATTTTTTGCCTCGGTTTCTGATTACGTTTGACACCGTTGCTCTAGGATAAGCAACTTAACTGCTCTTTTATTTGGATAAATATTTACAGAAAATAAGAATGAATAAATTTGTCAATGTTCTGATATAAAAAATAAGATTTACATACAAGCTTTTTAAATTATATATATTTCAACAATCTCTTAACAGGATCTGAGACTACAATTGGATGACCTATTCATTTGAAAAGTATTTGGAGGTAATGATGAGAGCACAAGATGCTATCCTATTCATCTGGAATTAAAACTGAAAAACATGTTGTGAAGGAGTCAGCTATATAAAAGTGGAACTAAGCTACAACCGCAAAGCAAAATTAAAAATATAATGAAAATGAAACTTGACCATGTCCCCAAAAATGTTGTAAATTTGCCTACTGTGGTACTAATAAAGGCTTATTTTATCTTAAAAAAGTGTGCAATCATTAAATCTTTACTCAAACAACCATAATTGGAATCTTTAATACTATATCTATTTGTTTCAAAAATATCTGAAAAATATTGTGTTTAAGCAGTTAAATCAACATCATCAATAATAATCACTATATTTATCAGACAGCATTAATAAATGATTTATCAATTATAACTGGCAGAGATCTGAGAGAGCGTTCAAGAGATTTACAAAATCAGAACTCGCAAGAGACACGTTGTATGTACTTGTGTATGTGCCTTGTATTAACACACAGGAAATATTGTTAAAGAATGTGTATTATATCTACATGAAACAGAGTTTAAAACATCTTAAACATTTAAAGTTGAGTTGATTTCTTTGAAAATATAAACAATCATTTTAAAGTAAGTTTAACAAATAAAAAAACCACATGCTAACAAAATGCTATCTCATCAAACAACTGACAACAAAATTGGCAAAACTCTTTCACAGTCCTTCTATTGTAGCACAACAAAACTGTGTTTTAGACTTTTGTGTGTATTGGATTACATTCTTTATTTTTACAAAGCTGTTACATTACTTTCTTCTGTCTTCTCTCCAGACCAAATTGCACTACCAGAAAATGGCTTAATGTCTATTAGCAGGCCCACATGCTCCTCATTGGCCACATCCTTGTTCAATTTATTTTCATCTTTCTTTTCTTCACCATTAGTTTGTTCTTCTTTCTCTTGTTCTTGATTCCTCTCCTCTTCTTTCTTAATATTTTCCATCACTCGCTCCCTAAGGTCAATGCTTGAATAATCATCTGAAGAGTCATCCTCATGTTCATCATTTTCTTCTTCTTTCGCACTCTTATTTCCACCATGATGTTGATCAAAGTCATTATTTTGATTTTCTGTCTTTTTATTTTCATCACTGCCTAAAGCCTCCTCCTCGTCATGCCTTTGATGCTGTAAGTGGGTCCACAACCTGTTCACCATTTCAATGCCCTGAATCGCACGGGCACGAAGCCCTCCTTCACCATGAATGAGACGATAAATGGTAAACTGATTATTTGTGTCACGGTTCAGTTTCTTGTAAAAGAAGAACAGAAGTAGAAGCAGGATAACAAGAATAAAGAGGAGAATTATAACAGCTGTGTTACTGCCATGATTAGAAGTTTCTGTCATGATTACTATGGAAATAAATGAGAGAGAAATGTAAAGAGAAAAAGTGGTTTAATGATTTGTAAGCCACATTTTGCTTATTTAAAAAAGCATGCATTTCTTTTCACAAAAAGGAAAGATAAAAAATATATTTTACTATACCTGAGAAAGTGAATTATTTCATCTGATAAGATCCAATAATGTCTGTATTATATATTCTGTGAAAGGAAAATAGAAAAAATAAAAATAGAAGATGTTACATGTTACGGACGAGTAAACACATTATTAACCACTTTTAAGGAAACACCTGTGCAGCATTTCTTAAAATAGGCTGCAATTCAAAATATTAAAAATAAGACAAATAAATATAAAACACAAGAACATAAAAATTATGTTGTTTGAAACAATACATCAACTTTATGTTAAGAATATATTGCAAGTTACAAAAAAATATGTAATTCAGTTAATGAGTAGTCCAAATAAAAATTAAATCATGCAAAAAGATTGAAAAAAAATATTGATCGCACACTGGTGCTTGTCAACAAAATACATAATCAATATATAGAATAAATAAAAATCAAGCATAGATTTAACACTATCAAAAAGGACTGGCAATAAGAATATATTACTAAAATTATTTTAAATTGCATTTGGAAAATGCTAATGAAATGCAAATAAAAAATGCAGTTACTGGCATATTTTGTTTTTTATAAGACAAAAAGAAATTGCATCACTCACCATAAACTGTTGTTTCCAAGCGTACATGAACTTGCAAGAGAAGATGTGCAGAGCAGACGGAAATAGAAGAGGAAATACAGGGCGGTGGCAAAGTATGAATATGAGTGAATGCCTTCCGGGACTCTCTTACTCTTGTTCTGTTTTTGTGCATACTTATTAAAGTTCAAGTTAAAATAAAATGTAAAATAGATATATATATTTGAACTTAAAATTTAATGTAGATACAATAGCTATACTGTAAAAATATTTATTTCATTGTGTAATATTTAACACAATATGATTCTAAACCTTACTCTAGAATTGAGGTTTTCAATGTTCAATTGTTTTAATAACAACTCTTACAACCAAGGTCTTACCCCTAACTGTTTTTTTTATATTAAGACTATAAATAAAAGAAAAAATGCAACATTTTTGTAAGTGTTTTTTTAAATACCACATCCTGTTATGAATGCCTTGAAACTCGACAAAAAGAGACCAAATCCAAAAATATTTAAGTTAATAGAGATTAATGTAAATTTACTGTTTGAACCTAATGTAACAATTCACAGTTTTAAAAATTGTGATCTATTGCAGTAGTCAAAATATAAACACATTGTGGTAAAAAGCAAAGTTTTATAGGTTTGTACTTATCTTTAGTCACACACACATTCACATTACCACATATACTGTACACACTAAACATACTGCAGCAAAAGTAGACTGTGGTATGGTTTGGCATGTGTCGTTTTTTCCTCAATCTAAAACAAGGTTAAACACTTTGATTTTATGGTTTAGCATGCACTAACTTGACTTTACAAATTAAAATTGATGCTTTGTAAAGTTGCAGCCAGCAAAGAATAATGGCCAAACCAAGCCTGCTCACTAGGAGAAAAGGATAATTTAAGGAACAACAGAGGTACTGCAAGAAACAAACAAAGTCAAAAAAGCTATGCTATCTCCCTAAAAATACACCCTTCTAGGGAGAACAACTGGAGAAACTCTCTGACTAAATAGTAACTTAAACCAGTGACAAAACATCAGTAATTACAAAGCACATCTAGATGTGATCAACTAAAAACAAAAACCACTGTGAAGTTCATGAAGTCATGGCTACATGTTAAAATAATTACATACTACAATTAATTATGTAAACCATTCATTCATTTATTATCTTCCAATTATTCCCTTATGAGGGTGGAAAGGGGGTTCCCCATGCCCATCCAGGGGAGAACATCTTGGGCGCTGGGCAGATACACTCAGGACAGGGCGCCAATTCAGCTGTCTGACAGTTTGTTATAGAACAAATTTTCACAAGTATGAATTGCTAGTAGGTATAAATATAATGTGAAGTCAATATTAGTATAGCTAGTATAACATGGGGAGACTAAGAAAATTTGATATAAAACGAAATGATGCATACTGAAGTAAATGCTACTGACAAGACGAAGAAATGAAATCAAAAGTAAAATTAAAAAGGTCATAGTATATGAAAGCCAACAAAAATAACTTAAACCGAAACAGAAAAATATAATTGTAACAGGATGGGCCCAAATGAGGACCGGTGACAAAATCACCCATGCTCAGAAACACTTACATTCTATTTAAAACATACATTTTGCAGCTCACGATCGATTGTCTTCCCAGAGCATAAGATGTTCCAGCTCAAAACAAAAAGTGTGAAAGTTAGTGCTTAAATTATATACATTACTAATAATAAATAAACAGCATGTATATTTTGTAACAAACAAATCATATACATTACATATAATATACAGCATGAACATTACAAACCAAAAGTTTGGACACACCTTTTAATTCAGTGCATTTTCTGTATTTTCATGATTATTTACATTGTAGATTCATTCATCAAAACTATGAATGAACACACCAGGAGTTATGTACTTCACAAAAAAAGGTGAAATAACTAAAAATATATTTTATATTCTATTAGAATATAAAACATGTTTTCAGATGCTTTTAGTAAGAATCTACAATGTCCTAATTAAAAAAAAAAACATTAAATATGAAGGCGTGTCCAAACTTTTGGCCTGTACTGTATATCTTGTAACACCAATCGTCATTTTACTGGTTCATGTAAAATATAGATACTAACATGCAGCTCGTAGTTAGATAATGTGGCTAGTATTACTGTTGCTGTGCATAAATAGCAGTCAGTCTTTCTATAAACCAAAACTAACACGGATTTAATATTTTGCAGGTGGTTTGTTACACTATTTCAGTCAATGACACTAAGCTATGATGATGTGTGTTGCTCTGTGATTATTTTATGTGGCTTTCTGCAAGATTTCATTGCTGTACTTACAGGCAGGAAGTGGGCTTATTTTCCAACTAAACAACTACACTGAGTTATACATTTTAAATTCATACTGTCGATTTAAACTAGAAAATAGAAATTATTGCATGCATATCCAGTTTGAATGAACAATCCATTCAACCTCCCACATAAAGTTGCATGCAAACATATGGGCAACCATGTTACAAATGTATTTATTTTGAAACAAAAACAGACTTTATACCCCAGTTATCCTCAACACATCCTAGAAAAATATCAATCTGTTGACAGTCAAACACTGCTACTATTACAGTGAAAACACATTCACGGTTTAGGTTGAGGCAATTTAACAACCCTGAGCTTTAAAGGAAACCCATGCAAAAACAGAAAAGATGCATACTGCAAAAACCCATGTAGGCCTTCCATCTTGGGGTTTGAACACAGGATTTTCTCGCTGCAATGTGACAGCACTACCCAGTGCAGTACCCACAATCACTTAGTGGTTCTTCTTACCACAGTCAAAGCGTGTGTGTGTGAGTGTGTGTGTGTGTGTGTATATATATATATATATATATATATATATATACAGTGGAGATCAAAATTAGAGAACAACACACAATTTCCTAAATGTCAAGGTCACTATGTAGTCCT
>JAOUQT010074946.1:0-10181 GCA_025769995.1 Xyliphius kryptos
TTTTCAACTGAAATATTTTTTTCATTGAGATCTAGGATGTGTTATTTTTGTGTTCCCTTTATTTTTTTGAGCAGTGTTTATGGACTTTGTTAGTTTGTTTGTTAGTCCCCTGTTGGTTCTCTGTTCTCTATTGGGCAGGACCATCAAAGTTTCAGATAGAATTTGGGTGGTAGATTGTTTATTGTCAGTTCTGCAGTGACACTGATGTGGTGAGGGGGGGTTTTATTGCAGCAGTTCTGATGGAAACTCTTGAAAGTCTTTAAACAAAACTACATCAGAACTGCTGCAATAAAACCTATTAAAATTGGACTATTATTAAAGTAATGTATTTGTGAGAGGCAATTTAAAGCATTCAATTTACCTGGAATCCATGTTTTCAGACCGTGGGAGGAAACCTGAGAACCCTTAAAAAAAAAAACCACGCAGACTATTGTTAAAGATTACTTTAATAATAGTCCAATTTTAATAGGTTTTATTGTAGCATCTTAGTCCATCCATCCATCCATCCATTATCTTCCGCTTATTTCTTTACTAGGGTCACGGTGGGGTTCCCCATGCCCATCCAGGGCGCCACTCCATCGCTGAACATGTTAGTCTATTTAGGTTCTCCATCAGACACTTCCCATTTCGGACTTCTTATGCAAAAATAAAGGCCCAGTAAAAAATAAATTGTCATTACAATATTTATATCAAATTTACATAACCATATCTCTGGACTATCAACATCGAACATGATCTAAAATTGGAGTTTCAAGTCAGCGCTTTTCAGAAAGCTTGACCGCAGTGCTGAGTATTATGGTTTTATGCAGCGACGCCTTGAACCAGCTGTGATTTTGCAGGATCTGACGCTTGCATGAGTCGAGACTCCAGAGGTTTAAGAAGGCTTTGCCACAAAAGGCTCTGACAGTAAATAACTTCCAGCAGCTTAGTTCTTTGCCTCTCTGATGCATTCAGGACTCCTCGTACTGAGACGACACGTACGAAGACCATTTCCTGTAAAGACGAGACACAAAAACTCTAATAAATTTATCTTTAGACAGAAAAGATTTTAAAGGCTATAATTAATGTTCTTCTTTGTTCGGTTTAATCAAACCCTGACCAGAAAATATGTACACAAGCACTAAAAGTTTACACCAATGGTGCCACGGATTGTCTCAAGGACACATTACAGACGATGATTTCTTTATGCACATTATCTTTACAACTTTTGTTTCTTCATCATCTTCCGCTTATTCCTCCACGAGGGTTGCGGTGAGGTTCCCCATGCCCATCCAGGGGAGAACATCTCAGGCGCTGGGCAGATACACCCAGAACAGGGCGCCAAACCATCGCTGGGTACACATTCACACATCCACACACTATACAGGGCAATTTAGAGCATTCAATTTACCTTCATGTTTTTGGAATGTGAGGGGAAACCGGAGAACCCGGAGGAAACCCACGCAGACACGGGGAGAACATGGAAACCCCACCCAAATTGGTATTCGAACCGGGAATTCCTAGCGCTGAGAGACGAATGTGCCAACCACTAAGCCACCGTGCCGCCCCTCGCTATAAACGTATTTGTGAAATTATTTGTGCTTTGGATTTTAATGTAAATCAAAAAATTCTAAAGTATTTGTACATTTACGACCCAGAAATAGCCTCTTGGGGGAGCAGACACAGGCATTTAAAGCATTTTACGGCAAATTGTACGTTGAAATACTGAAAAAATAATTTTTTTATTTGAATTAATTACAGGACCAGTACAACGTTTGGACACCTCCTTTCTGATGGCTAAGTACACTGTTTTCCAAATTGTTATGCAAATAATATTCTCTTCGATTTTCCAAAATGAATATGAATTGCATTCATTGTAATTTTCCAGGCATCAACTATTAGAGTACAATTGAAACTGCCAATGAGAACAGTATATTTAAAAAAAAAAATAATTAAACACTTAAAATGCAGGTTCCAAATGATTCTGCACAGCAAAGTCATCTTTACCCCTTCAGGAATCCTAAAGGGGCTGATAATCTCTCTCCCCATGAAAGATGACCTCCATAATGTATATGGAGTTCCTCAAACATCACTTCCTGCCATGGTTCCAGAAGAAGAACCATGCATTCCGCAGCGAGATCATGTTCATGCTAATAATGCAGCGTCTCATGCTGCGAAGAACACATCTGAATCTCTGGCTGCTATGGGCATTAAAGGGGACAAACTTATGATGTGCCCCCCCCCCCCATGCTCCCCTGACCTCAACCACATTAAGAACCTCTGGAGCATCATCAAAAGGAGGGTCTATGATGGCGGGAGGCGTGTCACATCTAAACAACAGCTCTGGGAGGAGATTCTGTCCTCATGCAGAACAATTGAAGCAGATCGCATCCAAAACCTGACCAACTGGACAGGGAGTGGTAGCTCAGTGGTTAAGTTGGTTAGGTGGTTAGGGTGTTGGACTATTAATCACAAGGTTGGGGGTTCAAATTCCAGGTCTACTGAAGTTACCACTGTGGGTCCTTAAGCAAGACCCTTAATCCTCATTGCTCCAGGGTCCTGTTTCGAAACTTGTGTTCAGACCCCAACCAAGTCGGGATCCTTGTAAGTCGCTTTAGATAAAAGCGTCTGCTAAATAACTTAATGTAAATGTAACTTAATGGACCAGAGAGAGAGAGAGAGAGAAGCTCCTTTAGAACAAGGGGTCCTATGTGCTAATGGAACATCACCTAGAATAAAGTTTGGACTTGAAAACGGTTTGATTTCAGTTTGTAAGAACCTGCTAACGCTTATAATATCACACAGGAACATTTTTTTTTCTTTATAAAAATGAAAAGGGTGAAAACTCTGCTGTGCAGAATTATTTGGAACCTGCATTTTGAGTTTTTTTTTTTTTAAATATACTGTTATCATGGGCAGTTTGTTCCAAAAACCTTTTAATTGTACTCTAATCGTTGATGCCTGGAAAATTACAATGACTGCAATTCCTATTGGTCATTTTGTAAAATCAGAGAAAATATCATTTGCATAATAATTTGGAACACAGTGTAGGGAGCCAATGAAGATGTTCCAAGACCGGCCATTTTTTCTGGATTGGGTCAGAAGACGAGCAGCAGCATTTTGAACAAGACCCTCAACCTTCAGGGCTACATCATGACTGACCTTGTGCTCTGACCTCCATCATCTTGGGGTACTTGTTACTTCTTACTATATATTGCAGAACGTGACGAGCACCAAACAGGAGCCCGATCCAGGAGCTGGTTCACTTCACTCACTTCTCCTGGATGAGAAAAGCAGTGAGCTGACGACAGCATCCGCTAAACAACATCAATCATCGGAACACATAATGCAGTTACAGACTCCGTGATGGCAGTAACACAGGGCTGAGCATCACTAAAAGGATAGAACAATGGCGTATTACCATAATTCTATTGATGCGGGGTGGGAGAGCTGTAAATCCAAAGTACGGGATATAAACGACATAACCGACGAAATGCGAGTCCCGTCCTGTGAGAGCAGAGCGGCGTATTCGACACCGAGAGGCCATCAGAAAGGCTATCGACCGTACGGCGGCTCGGTCTAGGAAATCAATGCAGCGAAAATGAGTCCATTTCCGACATTTGCCCAAAGTAGATGGCAAGCTCACCCAGAGGGGCACTTTGCGGGCATTTGGAGGCTGGCAGGAAGAATTAGATGTAGAGTCGAAAACAGGGAGAGAATTACAGGTGGAATCAACAACCGGAGAGAGGATTTAGAGAATGTGGAGGCTGACATACAGTACCAATCAATAGTTTGGACACACCCTCTTCTTGATCCATTTTCCGTTTTCTCCACCTACCATTTAGATTAACTTTGTTGTTTTATGAATACAGACTGCAGTACTGGTTGGCATGGTGGCGTAGTGGTTAACACGCTGGGGATCCAGGTTTAAATTCTGATCCTGGTGGAGTTTCCATGTCCTCCCTGTGTCCGCATTGGTTTTCTCCGGTTTCCTCCCAGTCTAAAAACATGGATTCAAGGTGAATTGGCTGCTCTAAATTTTTCCTATATAATGGGTGTGTGCCCAGTGATGGATTAGTGCCCTCTCCTCGATGTATCTGTCCAGAGCCTGAAACATTCTCCACTCAGTGGGTACGGAGACCCCCCCGGACCCTTAGTATGCAGAAGATAATGAGATGTACTGTAGTCCATCCTTTTTCTTTGTTTTTGTTAGTCTCCTGTTGGTTCTTTGTCGGTCAGGAGCATCACAGAACAGGTAGAATTTGGGTGGTGAATTTTGTCAGTTCTGCAGTGACACTGATGCGCTGGGGGGGTTTTAGTGCAGCAGTGCGGCTGTAGTTTCATTTAAACCTCCCAGTGACACTGCTGAGATAGGAATAATGGACCAACCATTGGTGGTTCTATTGGGGTCTTGGCCATTAGAGAACAGAGTACCCAGTATGGTCTATAGTCCACAAACAGATGGACTACAGTCTAGAATTGTAAACTACAAAGTCCATTTTAACTGCGTTAAGACAAGAAAAGACAATAAAACTTAAACAGAGTGAACATTCAGAAAGTGATCTAAGAATAAGATGTGTTAGAACTCACAAGGGACATATAAATTATAAAAAAAGGCCTGCAGTGCCGCCACGTGGAATAAGACGGTAATACATCAGACCGCCACTATGGAGTTTGTAACAAGGTTAAAAAATACTTGTTTTTGTTGTTAAAATTCCACCAAATCCTTATTTTTGTATAAATATATATTTTTGAGTTTCATTTAGCTCATGTGTGTACAGGGGAGCCTGTTCTTTTAGATGGTTGGTTAATTGTGCACTGTCTCTTTAAGAGACGTTGATTGGCGCCGTAATTGCCTCAGTTTGTAAAAAAGCTACCTGAGGAGGTACCCAGCACTTATGGTTGTGTTTAAAACACATTTTTTCGGTGTAGGACAATATAAAATGGGCAGTAAACAGTGTTAAACGTTAGAAGTCTCGTTATGAACGTGTGACTATGTAGTAGCTTGAAAGTAAACTTTGTAAAATCTTATCTGTTTATAGAGACTCCACCGGTCGTGATAAGGAACCCAAACCAGCAGTGGCAGAACTGAGAGTCCTTTCTTTATGCATCACAGATTACCCAGAACACAACGCGGAGTATTTACAGATTAACGGGACTGCAGACGGACAGTGCTGACCACCTTAAAGTTCAGATGCACACCTGCTACAAGTCTGAGGTAATACACGTTTATTAGAAAGCATTTTTTAAACGTGAAATATGTTCATTTGCTCACAACAAATTATATTGGGGTCGACATTTTGGCTCAATATGATTCGGGGTTAAAATATTTTTGTGTATTTAGTCGAGGATTAGAGGTTAAAAACGACGAAATTAACGGTTATTGCTGCCGCCTCAGAGGAACAGCGTCGGTTAGTTACATTTTTGGCGGGAAATCAGGTTGATGTGAAGTTAAGCTAGTCACGCTTATCTTCCGCTTATTTCTTTTAAAGGGTCGGTCGGGGGTGGTGGTCCTCTTGCCCATCCAGGGGAGAACGTCTCGGTCGCTGGGCAGATATCACCAGGACAGGGCGCCAATCTATCTCTGGGTACACACTCACTCACACTATTCTGGGCACTTTAGAGTATTCAATTCACCTTGAATCCATGTTTTTGGAATGTGGGAGGAAACCCACGCAGACACGGGGAGAACATGGAAACTCCACCCAGATTGGGATTCGAAACTAGAATCTTCAGCGAGGTGAATGTTCTAAACACTAAGCCACGGTGCTGCCCACTTTAAGCAAATCAGCGGTTTGTAAATGTGTACTATATTTTATATATTTACAAATCCTAGTACACATTCACATTCAAATATAAGGTTATTTAAGACCATAGTTCCTGGTGACAGTTTCTAGTTCGGGAACTTTTAAAGATTTATATTTAATTACGTTCTCCCCTGGATTGGTGTTAGGAACCCCACTAAAAACCTAGTAAAGCATTAGGAAGCTTAATTTGTCAAAAGTGACAAAATATTAGATAGTTTTTATTTACTGGAGAAAATAAGACATTATTACTGTTATTGTAAGGAGCAAAAGTATGTGGGCCAAATTTTTAAAAACGTTTCTCGTCCCTGAAATTTGGCAGTAGGTAGTACCCATAATCACTTCGGTTGCTCATTGGTTAGGGTGTTGGGCTATCGATCTGAAGGTTGAGTGTTCAAATCCCAGGTCCACTGAAATAACCAATGTGGGCCCTTGAGCAAGGCCCTTAATCCTAATTGCTCCAGGGATTCTGTATGTAACCCTGTGTTCTGACCCCAATTAAATTTGGACATTTGGATAAAAGCGTCTGCTAAATGACCAAATACAATATAACGCTGGTGCTTTTTGAAACAATATGGTAGACGGGTTCATGCCACGCCTATTTTTTTTTTTTTAAGAGCCCAATCTCCCCCCCCCATAGGAATTTATTTAAAAATGTTTCATCAGCTTTAATTTTATATTTCAAACAAATTTAACATCTTTCTTTTTTTTGTTTTTTAGTTACATGTATCCTTTCTAAGCCAACTTTTTGAAGTTTGTTCACAAGCTTCTCCCATCTAGTTAAAGACCATGTCCACACGTAGTCGGGTGTCTGGAAAAACAAATTTTTATGCGTTTGGGGCATCTATCCACATGATTATTCAAAAACGATTATTAATGAAAACTCCGGGCTAAGTGTTTCAAATGTTATGGAAATCTTTTACATTACATTTAGTTATTTAGCAGACACTTTTATCCAAAGCGACTTACAAGTAGCCCAACTTGGTTGGAGTCAGAACACAGGGCTGATACAGAACCCTGGAACAATGAGGATTGAGGGTCTTGCTCAAGGACCCACATTGGTAACCTAGTGGACCTGGGATTTGAACCTCCAACCTTCTGATTGATAGTCCAACACCCTAACCACTAAGCTACCACGCCCTCTCATGTTTGTTTTGAGGGATTCTGATTGGCTGACGTAGATTTGAGCTTTATGTTACACTGACATCTATGCGCTTGTAGTGTTTACGATACTCAGTGGTGTATTTTTCGGGTTAATAAAAATTCACATGTGGATGATCTGTCTTATTAAATATCCGGCTACGTGTGGACTAGTAAGGTCAAAAAAGTTGGCTTGGAAAGAATACGTGATACAAAAAAAACAGCCCAAAAAGTAAAGGACTAGGTTTAAAGTTGTTTTAAATGTAAAAGAAAAGCTGATGAAACATTTTCTATGGATTATTTCCGGGGGGGGGGAATGCTCCAAAATAGGGGCGTGGGACAAAAATAATATGCCATATTGTTACAAAAAGCATAAGCAACCCAAGTGGCTGTGGGTACGACGATACTGCCCAATTACAACGTTGTATGTTGAAAGACGTGGGACGAGAAACGTCTAGAAAATGTGTGTTAAATTAAAAAGCTGGCTTTTTCAAGCCATCTTAATCAGGGCTTAAGCTATTAAAGATCAATTCAGTCAGTGTGAAAGCAAACGGTATTATCACGTCTAAAACAAAGCGCTAAAGTCCGCAAAGTTACAAAAGGACAACGACAATAAATGGACAGGACCTGGATTTCTATTGAACTATTGGTCTAATGGAAATCCTGCAGATCTATTGAATGTCCACCTGTCGGTCTGTATATTGGTGTCTCGGTCCTCACAAGTCATCTTCCTTTAAAACTAACAAAACCAGGAATTTTTTTCCTGGTTGTTATAATGTCTTGCGTCATTGTGGCCCATATTTGGCACCAAGCAGAATGGGGTGTTCAGTTAAAAAATAAATAGGATTTTCCAAAATGTCCTCTATCAGGTTTTGGGGTAAGTACATATCCTTTGAACCGGATAAATGTTTTTTTTTTTTTGTGTATACTGGATCCTCTGAATTACCATGTGGTTTGAGTCATAATGCTACTGCATATCTGGACGTCAGTAAGATACACCAAAGTAAGATTCACACAAACTTCAAATTTGGCAGAGAGATATAGGAGAACCTCTACAGTCATAGAGCTATCAAAATTCCAAAATATTCCAACGGGGGGCCCACCAGGGGACGCAATTCAAAATATGACCCCTACTCTAGTGATTGGTGCGTGGGTAGAGTACAGGGGATAAGGGCAAGGCGTATAGTGACTGGTGCACGGGTGGAATGGAGGGGATGACGTGAGGCGCTTGGCGTATAGTGAGCGCTGTATGGGTAGAGTGGGAGAGGGTGACGCGAGGCGCTTGGTGTACAGTGATTGGTGCACGGGTAGAGTTCAAAAACAACTGCCTTTTAACTTTCATGTTGTTATTACGTTTAACGTCTCAGAAACATGCACTTCCTCTTTTCTTTCTTTTAAATTGAACCAGATGAACCACAGCAACGTGTAGTGGGTACAGCACAAAAGTATCAGAGTAATGTAACCACAACCACATGCTTCATGTAGATTTATAAGCATTATGACTCCCAAACAACCCCATAATTCAGAGGATCCAGTGATGCACAGAAGAACATGTCTCCGGTTCCCCGCGGAATACGATGGAGGTGATGTTTTGTGGAAAATAGTAAAGCAAAGATGGAGTGGCATACATTTCCAACGTCTCTAAGACTTTATTAGAGATAATACAGTGTTGGAGGTTTTTGAAATCGTTTTTACAAAATAAAAAATACAAGTAAACAGCAACTGGTGTTTGCAGAACATACCACAGGTTTATAATGCAGCCCGTCTCCTCCCTCTCTCTCTCTCGTATCGAACAATGTACAACTTGAAAATGAGCGCAGGTTAAATATGCACCTATGAGGGTTCAGTGTTCAGACATCTGGGAGACCGGACCCTAACCGGACATTAACGCTTAGGGACCTGATTACACCTCCACCAGTTACTGCACCTAATGTGTTTATATATAACTTACAAGGATTCTCGCGGATTTCCTAACATTAAACATGGTGACCTATATTGTTTTTTTCCAGAACTGTGCATCGGTTCTCGACCATGTGATGAAGTAAGTGTGGAGTATAATCAGGTCTTATGTCATATCGTTCCTTAAATTCCAAATCATTCGCATGTTTCCTTTTATGTCCTATTGAGAGGAGAGAGGCTGCAGGCTGGCATCCTCTTCGGCCCTTAATTCACCAGCGCTCTGTTCTGTACACTACAGTCCCGAACGCGCGGGTTCATCCCAACCCGACCCAAAATATACAACTTTTTTTTGGAAAAAAAATGTACGAAGTTTGACAATCATTCCTCTGAAAGTGATGAGCTAAGCAGTGTGGAGTTCATCCATGTGCTCCACACCCGCTGTCATCGGTTCCTATTAAAGACCTTGAAGCGAGCGCTCCACCCGGCCCCCACCGGTCCCAGACAGATAACCAGTAGCACTACCCATGAGCGGGTTCGGGGGCTGATTCCCGGTTAGTCCACTCTGACTGCGAGCGTGAACGCACAGCACAGCTCAGTCAGGATAGTGCGGCTCTGTGAGTAGTGTTGAAATGAGGTGTAGGCGGGGTCGACTCAGCCCTGAGTGAGCGTGTCTCTCGGTCCTCAGCCGCGGCGACGAGTGGGTTTGAGGCAGGAACGGGTTCACTCTCAGCTCCAACTGCTGTTCTGTAGCTCCTCTCTGAGCCAGGCGGGCAGCGTCAGGCCGAGGCGATTCAGCAGCCGCAGTAGCTCCACGTTGTGTTCCCGATAGTAGTCGGTCAGAAAGGCACGCGTCTGTCACACAACACCAGAAACCAAAAACAGTTCCTTTAACTTCCTAATGGAATCAACCTGGAAACTACAGGTCATTACAAATTTGACTGATTTGTTCTAAGTAGTTAATCTTTTATTCTTCTTTGTATATTGCAAACACTGAATGGGGCATCTGTGAAAACTGCTATTTTCTCCC
The DNA here is from genome assembly GCA_025769995.1 of Xyliphius kryptos. NCBI lineage: Eukaryota > Metazoa > Chordata > Actinopteri > Siluriformes > Aspredinidae > Xyliphius > Xyliphius kryptos. The sequence goes on from JAOUQT010074946.1 coordinate 9,850, forward strand.
TGGGATGAATAAAGTATTCTGATTATTTACACTATACTGCCAAAAGTATTCGCTCCCCTGCCTTGACTCACACACCTGAGCTTAAGCGACGTCCCATTCCTACTCCATGGGGTCAGTATGACGTCGGTCCACCCTTTCCAGCTAGAACAGCGTCAACTCTTCTGGGAAGGCTGTCCACAAAGTTTGGGAGTGTGTTTATGTAAATTCTTCCAGAAGCACATTTGTGAGGTCCCACACTGATGTTGGGCGAGAAGATCTGGCTCTCAGTCGCCGCTCTAATTCGTCCCAAAGATGTTCTATGGGGTTAAGGTCAGGACTCTGTGCAGGTCAGT
>JAOUQT010074998.1:0-10179 GCA_025769995.1 Xyliphius kryptos
CCCCCCCCCCCCCCCATCGCAGCACTGGTATTCCTCTAGTAATTGTATAAGAATTTGATGTTTTACTTAACAATCCTCTTGTGTTACTATATACAGCTTGTCAGTTCTTTATCTTTTTTGCTTTAAGACCACTTCAAGACAGATATCATTTGAGAGACAACCTGATGCTGATGTGGCAGTCTTGTGTAAAGTGCAGAGACTTTTGTAAGTGCAGTGTAAAATGTATAAGGTTGAAACTCCCTGCTCACTCTAGTTCTTTATAAATATTCCTATTGAACACTGGAAATTTTAATGACATCCACGATAAACTTCAAAACGTTTAAGCATTCTGTCTTGTGTCACAAGTATCAGCAGAATCCTCGGGAGAACCATCCAAGTTGTCAGTGTGTAATGAAGACAGCCAACCTGTTTCAGTCCTTGAAAAAACAGACTTTTTTTTAGCCTCTTATCGTATACCCCTTTCAGAGCAAGGCCCCATTCTTTAGATAGCAGCAGATGTTTAAAGAGGCTCCTGGTTCTGAACTGCTTTTTTCAGTGGTCCACAGGGGTCTCACTTTTAAGGTCTTAAAGTAAGTTAACCAAGAGGAAAACGAGAGCGGTGGTAAATATGATGTTAATTCTCAGACTTTAAGCCCAGCAGATGAGTGGTAGGTACATTAGTAATGCTTTGTAAAACTGATACAGCCGGGTGAAACCTGGTGTCACCTAAATAATGCAACTTGCAAGCTGGAAGCGTATTCAGCAGAACCGCTAGCAAGGCTTTTTTACATTATTGCAATTAGTTCAAAGCTTTTTATTAGCAAAAACTATTAAATATTCATACTATTATTTCCTAGTGATGTCACTGTTTGCCCAGAAATGCCTTGAGCACAAGATAGACTCCACACCTCCACATGTTAAATAAATTCAAAGTATAATAAGAAAATCCTTACTGTTTACAGACCCATTGTTCTATAAGTGTTATATACAGAACATCCAAATAACGTCCTTCCCCTAATATTTCCATGTTTATGAAAATTCAGAAAAGAACTGTTGCTTCTGCCAACATTTGTGTTATGCAAAACAGGTGTGTGTTTATATATTCTCTTAACCCTATGCAAATGCTACAGCTGTGAATGCAAATCAGTCTGATGTAACTCCAGATTAACGTCAGAAAAAAACATCAGGGTTGAACATGATTTGGTCTGAATTATTACAAAAAGGTCTATTAGTGAATGACAGGAGTATGTCATACAGAGCTTTAACACACACTGAAGCTTGCACAGCCATACTATATTTAGAACCTTGTAACCATACTATACAGCTCTATACCATGCACACTTTATGAGAAAAAAAAACATTACAATTCTATCTAAGAAATCGAGCACAAAGAGTGATGTATAGGAGGCTTTAAAAGGTTTTCACTGTTTATTATTTACAGTTACAGATTACATTAAATATGAAAAAACTAAAATTACTGCCATGTCTGACTGTCCATCATAAGTACCAGAACTCCTGCCCCTTGGTGACCACTGATCCCTGTAGCCTGATCAGATATTCTAACTCTCTGGGATATCGAATTTGGGATTTTCAGTAGATGTCAGTCATCAAAACGAAATATATCAGTCTGTGTGTAATGAATGAATATCATATGCAAGTTTCACTTTTTGAATGGAATTATGAAATAATTCTTTGTAGGACAGGACTGAACTTTGCCGGACACTTTAGCAGAGTCATGGCCGACCCAACACACCCCACCCCACCCCATCCGGCATGATGCGCCTCTCCACAACGCCATGCGGTGCATTAGGTGTGGATGGAGGGCGTGTCCGGACACCGTGTGGGCGGTACGAAGCGTGTGCACTCTGGCTCCTGATTGGTGAGTAGAGCTGCCGGTCATCGTTCCTTATTTCAATATTCCGCAGCAGAGAGGTTCGGCTTTAGAGCGTGTGCGTGTGTGTGCGCGCGTGCTGATCAGGGCTCGTGCTCCTCATCAGTTTCTATCCGGAACAAAAGTGTAGTTTTCGGACCGAAGCAGGAAACTGAAGACCGGGGGTTCAAACGAGGCGGTCGCCATCTTTGGATAAAATACTGGAGTGTTAAGCCACGTTTTCAAGATGGAAGACGCCGAACAAGTTTCGTCTACAACTCCTGAGCAAGTGGCAGCAGAGGAGCGCCAGCCTGGACATGTGTCACCCGCGGCTGGGCTTCAGCAGGCCAACGCTTACGGACACGCCGGTTCAGATGGAGAGCAGCGATCCTCAGAAGCAGTGACAGCAACCGGGGGAGCTTTCACAGAGCAGGGTGAAGAAGAAGAAGACCAACAGACCAGGCTGGAGGATGAGGAGGAGATGGAGCTGCATGTCGAGAACAAAGCCGACACAGAGAGGCAGGAGAAATCTCATTTGTTTTCCCAACCAGACAGCACTTCAGAGTTTGCACTTCAAGAAGAACAAGCTCTGGGAGACTTCACACACAATCCGGGTTCTGCTGAACCCACCGAGAAGCAGTTTCTCCACCAGAAAGCAGCCTCACAAGTGCAGGAACACATGGTGTCATCTCACACAGGGCCCGAGGAAGACTTTGGACAAGAGAAAGTAGGGACAAAAGAAGAGGAGCTCTTTGGAGGGGACTTTTTGTCAGATGTCACCCAAACGCAGATGATCAGCACCATACACGTGACACAAAAGGAGATCTTTAATACCTTTGATCTCAAACAAGATCTCTCAGCAGAACCGGAGGCCGCTGTAAGTTCAGTGTTTAGCGAGCCTGTGAGGTCCGTACCGGGGCTGAAGGAAGAGCCGACGTGGGGCACTGATGTGGAGCCTGTTGCAGAGGAGCCGTTCAGACCTGCCCCGGCTGCTGAAGCCCATTCTGCACCTCCTGCATCATCAGCCTGTGAGTAGCTCTGCATCCTACACAAACCTTTATATAACTGCATCTGCGCTTTAAGGCTCATATCCTTCACCAGAGACAACATTCCATCAACATTCCTACAACATTCTGTATTAATAAATCAGAAATCCGGTTTAATCCGAATGCTTAGCACGGCGGCTGAATTACAGACGTGCACACTACTATACTAAGTAGTATGTGAAGGCGGAGCGCCGCCTGCTTTACACTGGCCGTTTTAGTATACTATTAAATGCGCTAGTATGCGCGCATAGTCTCTGCTCTACTATTCAAATAAAACCACTCGACTACATGTTAATTGTTCGATATTTATTTAAAAAAAAAGCACACACAATTCAATTGTCATGTACACAAGTATTCAGCAGTAAATGTAAATCAATATAAATACCCCCGTATTTCAGAATGTAGCCGGAATGTAGCTTAGCTTAGCCTGACGTCTGTAAAAAGCATCAGGGAGGTTTAAGTCGATAAAACATTCGGCAGTTTGAATGAAAGAGCAAACGAAATGAAGAAAGAAGGGATGAACCGTTTTTGTTTGTCCACAGCTGGTATTACCTGTTATTTAGAAGGGAAAACCCTGAGTATGCTAGTAGGGTGTGTGCAGTGTCTGTGGGAACGAACGCTTAGCAGCGATTAGACAAACAAAAGGCAGCTGCAAATTCATGGTTTAAGGGCATTTAAAAAGAAAATACAAACCAATACACATTGTTTACCTCACCGAATGTCTTTAGAACCATTATTCTACCACATTCACGCAGGTAGGCCCAGAATGTGAAGGCTCGAATGGTTTATTTAATGTTACCAGTTTAATGTTTTAGACTCATTACAATAGCTCACAGGTCATGCCAACACCTTTATTTAATCTGTAGGCCTATTAATTTATAGACTTTTCCAGTTTTTGTCTATTCTTTCCAGACACAAAACAAGGAAACCAATAACTGGGTGGGGTTGAGGTTCACAAAACAGCTCCACTGACCAGCAGCATAAATCTAAACCTTGGTGTGAGGGCTATTGTTTTAAATTATCGTTTCTAAGCCATGGATATAGTTTTTAATTCAAACCTGCGCTCACAATATGGTCTGTAGTAGCAAAAGTAACACGTCATTGTGCTTTTAAAACAGTAGATCATATTTATGTACTACATCCTCTCTGTGTTGTGCTGTAAATAAAAGTTCACGATGCGTTTAAGTTTATTATATAGTTTCTGTAGGATAATCCTCCACCGGACGACACTGTCAACGGAGGGACAGCACGTTAGGTGTAATGGCTTTCTTATAGGGAATTCATTTTTAATGTGTGGAATCTACATTGGAAGCATTTCATGATACATTTATATGATTTAAAATGGTGTTTGTGAACATAAAAAAAAATCCACACAGGCTTTTAAAGACTTGTTGCTTTTGATGTCAGCTTGTCAAGACATGTAGAGAACCGAGTGCCAAATGTCAAGTTGAGGCTTAGAAATCCTCTGAAAGGTTCATCTTTAAAGTGCTTTACAGAGCACATCAATCATTTGGTTATAGCTTTTTAAATCAAAATTTATTATTGTTCTTTTGTAAAATAGGATAGAAATGAAATGTTCAGGTATCTGGTATGGCTACTTCTATTTTTGAATCATACTAGAGAATCTTCCTGATTTAAAAGACCACACCCTTGAAACACATCTGTCAACATTTTTGGGGGAACGGGCCCGGCACTGATTTTAAACAGCCTATATTTAGCGGATGTGATCCAGCCTGCCGCCGGTGTTTATTTCAGCTCTCTTAGTAATACTGAAATAAGCGCCGCTGGGCGGGTCTCTGCCTTCAGGGCCACGTTGTTCACAGAAGTGTCGGTCATCTGTACTTCCTATCGTCATGCTTTTGATCTGTTCATGTTGAATTTAAAGATGATCAAGCCTTTCAGAAGTGTTAGTCATCATTTTGTAGTCTTTATTTTGTATTAAATAATGGAATTATTTAAGTTTTGATGACCATTTTGAATAATTGACAAAAAAACCCCTCCATACAATTAGTGCTGCTAAGTTTTGTTTGTAAAACCAGGTATTAAACTATGAGTTTTTCCTTATACAAAGGATAACATTATAAAATTATATTGTCATTAAGCAAAATAAATTTAAGGTGCAGGGTGCTTGAGGCCTAGATACTTGAAAAGAAGTTTTAGATTTAACTGGTAATTTACTTATTCGTTTGTTTGTAGTAAAAGGTTCATGTCTTTGTTCATTTTTAAATTCACTTTGTCTAGATGGCTGAAATGTCTTACAGCACTCACTGGGCAGAATGGGGGCACGTTTTGGACAGGTTACAAGGGTGACACCCGTACACACACATTCACTCCGAGGGGAAATGTATAGACAACGTTTCTGGCTGTTAGAAAAAGAAATGTAAACTCCACCGAGATTGTTTTTGGATTCACTTGCCTGGCAAACCCAACCCTCGATACAAGGCGACAGCACTGTTTAGTTTGCCGTTGTGTTGCTCTGCAGTGGAGTAGCGTTTTACATTAGGTGTAAGCCTCGTGAGTCAGGAAAGTTACACTCCATAGATTTTTCAGAAAGACTGCTCTCTTCACCGTCATAGTTGCAGGACGCTCACAACACTAAGAGTATACAACTTATCAGCGTTTCCATTAAACAAAATGTCATCAGTGCTGGGACAGGCCTGGTGAGGTTGCTGTGTTAAGGTTGGGTTCAAGCCAAATGACCTGTTTTAGCGTGGATCACGTTAAAAAATAAAATTATGAAGGTCGGATCTCAGGAAAAACTCTGTGATGGAGCTTTAAGTGTGGCACGCCCCAAAATTTGGAACTTGAATTAGTTTTTTTATTTGTGTACATTTGAATGTTGTAGGTTTTTATCTTTTGTATTGTTTTTCTGTTGTACAGTGTCCTTGGGTACCAGGAAAGGCACTTATGAATAAAAGTCTAATGCCCAGCGCCCAAAACGTTCTCCCCTGTATGGGCCAGGGGAACCCCACCGCGACCCTCATAGAGGATTAAGCGAAAGAAAATGAACAAATGAATATTAATAATACTAAACACTATGGCCGTCTGCCATGTGAGATAATGAATAACAGTAAGTGTTTATTAGATGCAGGTGTATGTATAGTAATCTAAGCTCAAATCTCTACAAAGAGCTCTTTCTTATTCCTACTGTAGACCTCTACATGTTGGAAAGTCTTCTGTACTCTGGTTTGGCCTGGTAATACATCTGACTTGGATTTCTATTCCAATTCTACAAAAGAGGAGTGTAATTCTATTCTGTTAACATTTCTTGGTTGCTAACACCTTCTGGTATCTCTCTGTTTTCCTTTTCTGATGTGTTGCTTCAGATGAACCCAGTCTTCTTCCTTCTGCCACTGCTGTTGTCTTTCCAACTGTGATGCAGTTCAGTTCAGGCAAGTTTTTCCTTCATGCATGTACCTCTCTTTACTTCTCATGCTCATGTTTTGATGTAACACTCGCGACTTGGTGCGTTTGGCTGAGATGTAGCTTGACCATCATTAAAAGAACAATTAAAAATATATATATTTAATACTTCAGTATTTATTAAGCATGTTGGGTACAAATAGATGGACAATAGTAAAATTGGATGCAGATTGTAAGTAGTGAATTACTAACCATCTGTTTCTCTTCTGATTGGTTGGTTGGTTGTTAGCTGATTGGATCGAAGTTTGGAACTTTCCTTTTCTGTCCACTAAATCTAAATGTTCTTTTCTTTCCGCTACGCTGTTTTTATTCTGGAATCCCTTTGAAAGATCTATCAGTCGTGTTCTGAAGCGTATTAAGTCAGTCGTCTTTAATAAGCATGAAAACATTTAAACTCTAGTTGAGAATAATCATTTTCAGACACGGTTAGAATCTTTCAAACCCATTTCGCATGATGTGGCAAAGAAAACAAAACCTGTATTAAGCAGTATCAATAAGGCTAGATACAGCCTCGAACCCCTGCTTGGTATGTGCTGCCATTAATTTTAACCAAACCTCTAATTCAACAGAGAGCGGGAGTTCTTCATTCATAGATTCACAGGCCACTTCAAAGACCACTATGGATTCATTCAACAACGACTCACCCTCCAGAAACGTACCTAGATATGAACCCGATGTTTTAAACCAGTCAGACGATGACCTGATGTTTGAAATGAATAAGAATCCTTTTCAAGGCTTCTCTCCTGTGGATAAGACAAGCAGTGAGCTTTCTTATTTTGCGGATGTGAGCACGGATATCAGAACCACGACCATGTCAGATAGTCCATCTCCAGACCTGGTCCAGAATGCTCATGAAGGAGAGCATGAAGACGATGAGCAGTCTTTTGATTCCAGAGAAGCAGCCACTGAGTCTCTAAGGCAGCAACTTGCTTCGTCTGATCTTTTTACATCCTCTAAAGACTACGAGGACTCGGCTTTGCCACCTGCTCTGCCAGATATATTGGAGCCTTCGCAACGTAAATCTGAAAAAGCCGACTCTGGATCTTCGGAAGGAAGCCCTGATTTCAGTCCTGTCCATCGAAGCGGAAATGATTCGCCAAATGCCCCTTTCTCCATGTCTGCCAACAACCCGTTTGCTTTTGAAAACAAGATGCTGTTGCTGAAGGAAATGACTGAGCAGACAGAAGCAAAGGCGGCCGAAAATGCACTCATTGACGAGGAAAAGTCTTCCGAGCAAATGTTTGGTACATTTGACCTCGTCAAAGAGGCTGAAATCTCTCCAAAAGGCAATGAACCCACCGAAGACCAAGATTATTTCAAGGCTTTAAGCCAAGATTCTGTTCAAATGGCTGACAAATTTGAATGTCTCACTTTCCCGACCAAAAAAAGCCAGGAGCTTTCTGATTCAGAGAGTCCCTCTGCGGATTCGCTCTCTCCTGTCTTGGAGGTCATGGGAAACAATCCGGTGAGCTTCCAGCTCGATCCTGGAAGGATTGTTGAGGAAGAGGCAGAGGCTGCAGATGAGATTTCAGAACAAGAGGCATCATCTGAAGAGTTTGAGTTTGTGGAGAAGCCCCCTCGTGGTGCTGTGGACGAGTTCTTAGAAACACTTGAAAACTCAAACTTTGCCAAGGCATCAGAATTGATTCCTGATGAGGAGGACGCCTCAGATTTGACTGAAACCATGGCAAGCCAGATCCTTTCAGAACAAGCAACAAACAATCAAAGCGCATACTTTTTGCTCACCGAACCCTCAGATGTGGCCTCAGCAGCGAGAGGCAAGGCAGGTCTAGAGTTCTCTGATCTTGAGGTACCGTCCCAGGCTCCACTGATTCCTTCTCCAGTGGTCAAAACCGAGACGGTGACTGTGAAGAACGTGGAACCCAAGGACACTAAGCAGCCTAACCTGAATGCAGGAGCAGGTAATTTTTGGGAGGCCGTGTTATGGCATTTCATTTCATTTTTGTGGACAAGTTAACTGTCCAGTCATCCCATCTACTCAACCCCCCAATGCTGGTAGTCCTTTGGTCACCTAGACCGGTCCCTGCATTGTGCCTTTCCCGTTCTGCATGCTGTGATGTTCTTGTTGCATGTGCATCGTGTGCATCACATAGTGGTCATTACAGTGAATGCATATTGTTCCATTTCCTTTGTCTTTTTTAATCCCATTATTTTCCCCCCCGTAGACCCCCATAAAACTATAGCGGTCCATTATGCACGTCTGTCCGTTTATTAGTCATGTTTTTAACATCAGGCTATCTGAGTTTTCAAGACATGTTAGGTGCCATTTGGGTAAGTACAGTTAATTCAATACTCTTTATTGCTTTGTGTTTATTATCAGTCTGGATTAATTCTTTAAGTTTGGTAATGCAGGCGTTAAGTGTTTTAAGTCTGTAGGAGGCACGATATGATTACACATTTATTCACGATTATGCACTATTTAACTTTACCAAAAAAAGTGCCAGGAATGATGCAGGTTTCTTAATTATTTAATGTAAACACTAAAAACATTTTAGCATAAAGGACAACGCAGGGCTTTTGTTGAAAATTTTTTTTCTTCATTCATGTCCATTTGATAGAGAACTTTCTTTTCCTATAAGGACAAAGTAAACAGACAAGTGTAACTTTATTTTTATTTTGTGTGAGTTCGGCTATCAGCATAATGTGTATTCTTCGTGTGCACGTTGTCACGGCGATTTTGAGGCGCTATTACGGTTTATAATTGTAATGATTTTAAGTATGATTAATCGTCTAATCCCTAGACTGTAAATGATTACAGTGTACATTTTAAACGAACAAAAAAATCATTAGGAAGTTCTTTAACATTTTATTACGACCATTGGCACCATTATAGTCATCATTGTATTTCTCGGGTTTTCCTTCAGGTTTAAGGAACTTAGCTCACCTTAAGAATCTCTCTACTATCTCATGACCGCTCTCTTGTGAGCAGCTAGCTATCTTTAGTTCACCTCATAAATTCTAAGTGCTGGTTTGTACATTTGACTGAGAGATCATGTTGGTTGTGATGTTTTGATGGGGCCATCCAACCTCAGCTACAACTCACAGAGACTCTGCTATCTCTTATTGTTTTTGTCACTTTTGTGGTAAAGCGTCTAATCTGTTGCTCTGGTGATGTTTCTTGTAGCATTTTAAGATATGAAGTTGGTTATATATATGTTGGTAAACTAAAGAAGGACGCAGAGTCAAAGTGAAACTGTTGTGCTCCAGGCAGCTTAATTACAGGTTTCTGTTTGAACTTGTTAATTATTGTCCCAACAATAGCTGTCACCATGAACGTCTTCACCAGGAGGATTATTGACTTGGGAAATTTGTTTTATGCCACCACTTTGTTTTACTGTATGCACTGAAGCTTTTCATTTTTAGATAACTAACCTTTTACACGGTGGCTTAGTGGTTAGCATGTTCTCCTCTCAGGGCTGGGGAGTCTTGGTTCAAATTCCAATCTGGGTGGAGTTTCCATGTTTTCCCCATGGGTTTCCTCTGGGTTCTCTGGTTTCCTCCCTCAGTCTAAAAACATGGATTCAAGATAAATTGAATGCTCTTAATAGCCCCATATTGTCTGTGTGTGTGTGTGCCCACCCAGTGATAGATTGGCACCTTGTCGTGGGTGTATTTGCACAGCGCCCCAGACGTTCTGCCCTGAATGGGCATGGGGACCCCCCCCCCCCAATTACACTCTTAGAGGATTAAGCTGAAGATAATAAATAACTGAAATGACCTTTTACACTCCAATGAATGTGTTTTACTTTTTATTCCAAATCCAAGTAAGTGTGTGTGTGTGTGTGTGTGTGTGTGTGTGTGTGTGTGTGTGTGTGTGTGTGTGTGTGTGTGTGTGTGTGT